>LPNX010805682.1:716075-786221 GCA_001517045.1 Pseudotsuga menziesii
AACTATAACATTTAACTATTAAACTATAATAATATAAAAAAATAATATTAACAAACTTTTAATTATTTATTGAAAACATTTTAATATTAAGAACATAATTAAATTGTCATAACAAAACATATCATTTAATTAGGTTTAAAATTTAAAATTAAAATTAAAAAATTGATTACATTACCCATTATTAAATATTGTACATATATACATTAATTATTAATGATTACATTTAATTAATAAAATTTACATGTACATTGACACATTAATGAATTAAAGTCGGCTCTCAATAATTAAAAATGAAGATCAGAACACAAACAATATAAATAATGTAAAAATTCGTGCAGCTTTTAATTGAGATATGTTTTCTTCTGAAGATGGACTCA
The DNA here is from genome assembly GCA_001517045.1 of Pseudotsuga menziesii. NCBI lineage: Eukaryota > Viridiplantae > Streptophyta > Pinopsida > Pinales > Pinaceae > Pseudotsuga > Pseudotsuga menziesii. Next base: position 716,453 of record LPNX010805682.1, read on the forward strand.
ACTATGCAGTCCGAAACGCGTCGAGAACTAAAATTCTACACAGGTATCCAATCCCCGTTGAAGATAATTACTGATAAATTTTGCACATAATTCAAAGGAAAATCATCGGTGAATGTTTGCATGGAATTGCAACAGTATTTTTCTTCAATATCAGAGATTCGAATGTCTTATTCTGTTTCAGCAATATGAGAAGATGAGATATCAGATATCTCATGAACTTCCGGAGCATCAAGAGAAGGAGTCACTTCATGGAGACTTTCTTCGATTCGAATTGAATGTGTAGAAGATTCTGCTTCATCTTCATCTTGAACAACTTTCTCAGAGAGAGTAGAGGCCAAGAATTTTGAGTGAAGAACTCTTGTGGTGCTGGCTGTGATCTCCAAAATACTATTATGATCCTCATTGTGCTTGCCAAAGGTTTTGTCCAATATTTTCCTGACTTCCTTTGGGTATTCAACAGAACGAATAAGGTAGTACAAGTCATCATCAAGGGCCAGAGCTATTGATCCAAAAGATCTATCACCATCATTTAGCCAGTCATTCTCATTCTCATAAGTCTCTCTTCCAATTCCAATAGACACCTCATAGATACCTCGTCCCTTCACAGATGCAATCATCTTCAACTTCCATTCCGAATAGCTTGTGAATGGGGTGAGAAGAGGGATTGATGAGTCCATTCGAAGTTGTACCTGATAAAACCTGCAAATCAAAACAAAAGGGGCACCATAAGGTGGGACAACCTACACATTCTAGGCTTTCATCACACCCAGCATAGTCAATCAAGCAAGCTTGATCAACAAGTTCTTTACTTGGGGTATTAAGTGGTAAGCCTTGGCTTCTGGTGCAGTGCTGGATTTTTGAGCTATTGCTCAAATTTCATGGAGAAATCTGTCAAAAATCTTGTTTTTGAGAGATTTTTCTTCGTCCCGCCGTATGCTCTGATACCATATTAATTCTTGCACATGATCTAGGAACTAGGAATCAAAATCATCAAAGAACAATTAACAAATACTCATGAATTGGAAATAATTGGAACCAAAAATGGTTTCCTCTCTGTATATTTTATAAACAATAAAGGGTTACAATTTCCATGCATAGCAATGGCTTAACTCCATGAAGAATTCAAATACCTAAGGGACAATTCGAATTCAATGAGTGAGTCTAGCTTAACTGACTCTTTGCCATGCAATCTCACTCAGTTAACCACTTGAACAAAACCCTAATTGACTCACCAAACCCTAACTGAAGTCGGAGTGCAATAAATGACTTAATCTCAAGTAAAGGAGATCAAACACATGTCATAGCAAACCAACCATCAAGTGCTAGTACTGCATGACTCCAATGAACCCTGATGAGGTTAACTGAAGCTGAACTGACCATCAGAAGTTGGTGGAGGCGCCTTGTTGACTCCATTTCATTAAATAATAATAAATAGTCGTTAAATAATCATTAAATAATATATTTAATGAATGGAGGTGCCTTAACTGACTGTAACTGACTGGTTGAACTGATTGTAACCACCAGTTAGCAATTAGGTGCATTAATGTCACACAGATCACCCCTGGAGTGCTCCAGTTAGCCTCCTTGATTATAGGAAAAGGCTAAGTTAGCCTCCTTGACTGTAGGCATGGGTGTGACTAGGATGATGGCAATTAATGCTCCACTGATGTCAATTAAACTTAGGATAGTGGTTTAACTAGGCCAATTTGACCAAAAGAGTGTGTATGATGGTAAATGTCTCCAACAATCTCATCACATGTTTTGCAGCTACTAGGTGAACCCGCCTTGGTTGAGCTAGAAATTGACTCAAGGTGTTCACAGCAAAACAAATGTTTGGTCTGGTATTTTTTAAGTACAACAATGACCCAATGATCTATCTATAATGAGTCACATCCACTAACTCTAATGAGTCATTAGCTAACAACTTCAGGTTGGAGTCCATGGGTGTGGCCATGGCTTTGCATTCCAACATATTGAATCTCTTCAATATCTCTACTGCATACTTTCCCTAGTTGAGAAAGATTCCTTCTGAACTTTTCCATACTTCCAGGCCTAGGAAATAATACATTAACCCAGGGTCTTTCATCTCAAATTCTTCTTCCAGTTTCTTCTTGCTTTCCATGATCTGTTTCTCATTCCATGTCAAGAATAAGTCATCCACATATAATAACAGGATGACAAGTTCATCTTCTACAATCTTGAGATAAAGGTTAGGATCAGCTTTACCCATAATTGACAGGAAACTATCTATTCTTCCATACCAAGCTCTGGGAGCTTGCTTCATGCCATAGAGGGCCTTCTTCAACTTACATATATGAGTCCATTTGTCTTCAACTTCAAATCCTTGTGACTATTTGATGTAAAACTCTTCCCCAATCATACCATTAAGGAAGGCTTGTCTTTACTTCATCATGGAAGCAACTACCATTATAGTTCTGAAGGAAGTGTACCTTGCTTTTTGGAGCAAGTGTCTCTTCAGAATTAATTCCCTCTTTCTTATAGAAACCTCTAGCCACAAGTCTTTCCTTACTTCTATAAACAACATATTTTATCTTGCAAACCCATTTGTAAGATACCACATTCTTGGTTTATGGTTTGAGTACTATATCCCAAACATCATTCTAGTATTCTTTCATCATAGCATCTTCCATGAGTTCGTCTTGTCGGGTCATCAACATATCCTAGTCTTCTGCATTCAACCTTGAAGGTTGGAACCCACTTTACTCTTGGTAAAGTCTCAATCTAGTAGGAAGCTGTCCATCATGTCATACCATGTCAAACTTAGATATCTTCTGTAGTCACTCCCCCTGAAGTGGAGTATCATCTTCCCTCTTCATTTTGTACATGTGGCTCTATGCTTGATATATACTTGTCAATAGAGTATTTCATGTCATGAACCTTGCTTTGTACACTTTTTCTTGTAAAGCCATATGGAAGATACTAAGTACTTCCCTTTATGTCTCGAAATCATATCATATACATCATTCCCCACGATCAACTGTTATTCTTTGATCATAGCTTCTTTCATAGCGTTCTTTTCTTCATCTTTGAGTTATCTTTCGTACCCATGGTGTTCTTCATCCTTCGGGGTGGATCTACCACTCTCTGAAGCTCTTTCTTCTGTCATGGTGTCTCTGACCCTAGGAGCTTTAGATTCATGTTTATTGGAGTGAATTTTGAATTGTCATCACTTGTTCTTCGGAACACGTCTCATCCTTGTTTTCTTGTAGGAGGTTGTTCAGGACCTTTCCTACAATTCAAATGTACCAATTGCATGGTTAGAACTATTTCATAAAACATATGCATAACAACAAATTCTTATGCATCTTGCAACTATTTAGCCAATACAACATTCATCCATATCTCACGGAAACTTTCTAGATGCCTTCCATCTCTACCATGACATCATTGAGATTGTGCACTAATCCAATATGTCAGCAAAGAGGTTTCATTCTAGATAAGTAGCAATGGATAGATGTATAGCACCATGAGATACTTGCCGATCACATGCATATTAGTAGTATACAGTCATTAATGCAAACAAGCTATCATGTATAACACATCAACTGAATATAATCAAATGCATAACAAAACAATATCATTAAATGACAATTGAATACTTATCTTTTGTTTGTTTCATGGGTAGACTCCTACTCGATCATTCTCCTTCATCATATTCTTCATTCATGAAGTCATCATTTCTTATCCAAATGATAAGATGGATAAGAGGTTCGTTAAGAATTGAGTTCTTCATATTCCTCATCGCTTGAGGGATCTTCTTTGAATGGTGAGAGCTTGATCTTCAATTTTCTCCCATCTTGCTTCTTCTCTTCTTAGAGTCAACTGAAAGTAATCACTTCCTTTTGGCACACATTCCTCGTATGAATGAATCCCATGATCATGGGAGGCCATTCAAAGTGGCTATCACCACTTCTGCATTCTCTTCTTCTTCTTCTACCGCTTCAAGATGTTATGTATTCTGGATCTTCACATTCTTCAACTGTTTTCTCAAGTCCATCTTCTGAATTATGTTCTTATCTTCAAATAGCTTGATCAATAAATCAAACATCTTTGGTGTCTTTAGGGAAGACACTTGTTGTACAATTTGATCCGTGATTTAATCAACAATGATATTCTTGGCCTTGATCAAGTTCTTCTTGTGTAAGGCTTTGAGGCTCATCTCCCTCTAGAACTGGAACCTCTCTACTCATGTAGGTGTCCAATTCATTTTCTTCAGAGAGATCAAATACTTCCATGATTGGACGTTTTTAACTTCACCAAGCTTATCATCAAGCTGATGTGATAGATCACTTTGAAATGAGAACCTCAAATGCAAATAGCAAAAGATTAGATCTTACCCATTGGAGGTGTCCATCCTGCTTCCGGAGCTGGCTGATCTAGGGTTTGTCAAAGAAACCCTAATTTTCAAAACTTGGAATCTTTTAGATCTGATTGGATAGAAATATAGATCGCTTCAAATGGATCTGTCCAATGTACTCCTTTTCTCAAAACAGTGGAGGGAACCTCCCAGAACAGGAAGCCCTAGTTTTCCAATTTCTTCTGCAGAAATGCCTGTTACTGTTTCTGTGATATCTCTGAAATTACTGCTCCTATGTGTCCAAACGTTTGCACTGAGGTAACCTCATGTGTCCCTGATCCAAAACCACAGTTTGCATTAGAATTGGTTTCACCAATTTGGATTTATGATCATTTTCCCAAGGTGACCTGTTACAGGACTGTTCCAAACAGTGAAGTTGTACGACGTGCCACATGTCATTGGTTCATCTTCAGGTTCTAAGATTTGGAACAAAGAAAGTATAGACTGTGATATTTTTGGAACATCTTCAAGAATTCCATTGGGACCTCTGTAGCCCAAGCTACACCAGTTCACCCCAGGTGTCTTGCTTATGGATGAATTCTGGAAGAGGATGGAACCCTAACTTGGAGGGATCATATCTCCAAGAATATAGCGAATATGAGGCTAAAATTTGGACACAGTGTACATCAAGATTTTATCTTCAGTATCTGAAATTTTCAGGTCCTGATCCTTTGACAATATCATAATATAGTGAAAGTTCCAAAACTTAGCAGTTTTAGTATTTAGGGTTTTTCTAGCTCGGGGTCAAACTAGGGTTTGACTTTCCCGGAGTTTCACCCAACCAAAAATATTGATCCAGGTATATAAAATTAGATTTTGATGAGGAGAGAAATCCTATGCTAGGCTCACTCAAAAATTCCTCTTCTGCAAGAAGCCCTAATTTCACGCACCGAAAACTGAAAATGCTCGAAATCGAATTTTGCTTCGACAGAAAGATGCGCCCTTCAATGGAGAGTCAACCTAACCTTCTTTTGCTGATTGATTGTGGAGAGAGAACCAAAAAGTAAGAATCCCTAGCTTCTGTAGCTGCATAATGTCTTCTTTTAGGGCGGCTCTGATACCATGTTGAATTTTCATATGCTTAACTAAGACATCAGTATTTCATTTCACTTTCATAAAAAAAGCATATAAACATGATCACTGAAAGATAGACAAGCACAACCATACAAAAGGAACACAAAGATTTATCCTAGGAAAACCCTAAAGGGAAAAACCCAGCAAAATCTTCCTCAATATAGATGTCCCAAAAAATATAAAAGATAAAACCAGCAAGGAGATCAAAGCCTGATCCTCCTCATTCTCCAGCTACTTCTCTTATCCACTAATGCGCTACACAAGTGAGAGTGTGTGTCTCAAATGAGGAGATCTACACCTCTACTTATATTCATCCATTCACTTCAATTAACTCATCTGACATGTAGGCTCAAGTTAATCATGTAGGCTCGAGTTACACATGTAGGCTCAAGTAACCACACTGGGGTGCTAATGACCCACCTTTACAATTAGAGGGGACAACCTCATGACTCTTATTAGTTCTTCCGATTAGAAGCATCAGGGTACAATATAATACAAGTGGTTCTCCCGATAGGACCATCGGGGACCATCGGAAGGTTATGAACTTGGGCTAAAATATCAACCTTTGATTTTAAACATGATTATTACCATGGCCTATTTCATATGCCATGCTTCTTAAGATTAATGCTTATGGCATATGGTAAACAAAGGTTCAAGGTTTAAGCCTATGGTTATGTGATACCCATTATATATTATACTTGGTATTTAAACTTTTGGTTGGCATATATATTGTACGGACTATACATTACACAAAACCTTGTGATATATTATACTTGTAATAAGTTTTGGGGTGGCACGTTAACATATGGTTGAACCATATAAGATTGGGGTTTAAGTCTTACATGGAGATGGAGACCATCATTATTGCAACGAAACCAAACTATGGAAGTGTCGGTTTTGGGTGGGAAGTGGGCACGAGGCTAACCCCATTAATGCTCCTTGGGGATGTGGCAGACCCAACATAGGGTTTGGCTTCCATGATAGATTGTCATTTCATTTTGATTGTTTGGGGTTTGGGGTTTGGTATTGGATTTGCACAAGGGAAAGTGGTGGCAACTGATGGTTTTAACGAAGGTATGCTTCGTTGGTTTCATGAACAAATTTGATGTTTATCTCGTTGCTTATAAACATTCCATACTACTCATCCTCATTTTTCTTTGGTGTTTGAAGGTGACAGGGTCGTAGGAGACTAGCGTTGCTCAAAACTTGGTGACTGGTTCATGGGTGATGCATAAGGTGTAAGGTAAGCCTGTTTAACTATCCTATGCTTGTTTATCTCTTGGCCTGAAAGAGTTTCGTCTTCGTCATTTAGTTTGTGGTTTCTCTGTGGGGTTTTGATGCACCTTCGGGCCTGTGTTAACATACTTGTTTTTTTAAATTTATTAAGGCTTTTAAGCCATGAAGCTAATCTTAGTTCCCTTATAGGCCCTACGTATATATTTATGTTATTGTAACTTCTATTTTGGATTTCGGGTTTTATGCCTGGGAAGCACTATTACTTACTACATTTATGAATTGGAAATGGTTATTATATTTATTGTGTATATGTTGAATTTATGCCGCGCTATTTGTTTATTGCTGTAGGTTATATGAGGCATTCACCTTCATTAATGGACTGTGTATAATGCTTTCATTTTATTTGAAACTTCGTTGTAGTATTGATGGCGTATGGCTTGGGCCATGTCGTAGATGGCTTAGGCGCTTGCCATGGAAGTTGCAAAATCATAGACTGTTTAGATTTATTTTATGGTTATTATTTAATGTAAGGTGGAAAAAAATGAGACATGGGTAGCACCTTGGATGGCCTCCGTTGATGTAGGTGAAATCGTTGACAGTGCTAGTTTGTTGTTTATATATACTGTGTATTTTATTTTAGAAGCCGTGGCTTATGTAAATGCTGAGCATAGCTTACTGAGGGTCTTACGACCTCTTATGCATTAATTTATTGCTTTGATTTATTTAGTCTATGTGTTTAAAGTTGGGGTCGAGGCCGAACTTACAGCACAGGGGCAAAGCTTAAGTCTTACGACTTAGCTGTAGCATAATTGTTTGTTATTATAATATGGCTCGTATATACTATATGTATAGTGTGGCCTTGATAAATTAAAAACAACCCTACATGTTTGAATCCCGGGCATTTTCTTTGTATAAAATTATGGACTGGTTAGCACCGGAAATGAGCCCAAAGGCTGCGGAAGGCCCACTCCTGGGTAACAACATAAACACTTTAGACTGCACCTCCAGCCCTGTGCATTTAGAGAGGGATCTCTTATTTTGTCTTCGGAGTCTACTCCGCGTAAGATTTTAAGTCAAGGATAATCAGGGGGCTAGGATCCTGAATGGGAAAAAAGTGTATCAAGGTGATATGTAAGATGGGATTATTGGGGTAAGGGACCATTGGCAATGGAGTTGAAACCCTATGTAGGGAACACTTGCATAAGGAAAGGAATGGCGTGGGGTTGCAAACAGAGGAAAGGTAGCTGCTGATCTTCCAATCAAAATATATTTAATGGGCAATTAGAGGACGAGAAAGAGAACAACCCATCGCATGGGGCACCAACGAGATGAATTCCACACTACTTTAGAAGAACAATTGATAAATGTCTGGAACAAAAGCCGGAGAAAAACAAGTATGAATTCCTAACTACTATACACTAAGCTGCATACATGAAAGCAATCAACAGACTGGAGTGAAAACAGGAAACACATTGCATGTAAAAGAAGATACATATTGGGAAAATAAACAACACATGAATCTCTGCCATGAGAAACAACTCCCTTGCGATTTTATTCATAACACAGGCATCAAATATTATTTACAATGGAGAGCCTCAGCCCTAGAATGTTTCCCAATCCAACCAACTCCTCTCCTCCCTCTATCAGGAGTGTATTTATACTATTCTAATGCTAAGACTACCAATTTGAAAATTGTTACAAGTCACTATCATGCATTAACAGTATAGTGACTGGAACTATCGCCACATTTTACAAATATAAACAATAAACATTATGGGGACATGGCGCATGATAACGTGGACTGACAGTGCAGAGATTTCTTCCGTTCTACTTTGCAAAAGCGATTCCCATGCAGTATGGTGACATCCAATTGTTTACTTAGGCTGCTTCGGGTATATCTTTCTGTTTCTTTGACCATCCCTCTTCTTATAGACCACGTCATTCAAAGGCTGACAAGAAAACCCGAATCCACCACCCAATCATTTTTCCGACCCATCCTTCATTTGGTAACACTATTGTAGGAGGAGGTCGAAAAGAAGGTGGTCATTCACTTGGTGATGATAAACAACTTAAGAATATGATCATCCTTATACCCCTTTCTTCCTCCTACGAGGAGGGTTTTCCCATGAGCCATGCAATCAGGTGTGCGTCTGACCCTCTCCTTGCCCATGGCCAAACAATCAAGTGGAGATCCTAGTGGTGGTGTCCAAGGCTTCAGACCCACCTGGTCCCAGAATGAGAATTCGTTCCAATAGTTCTGCCACCACTGTGAGCTGGGACTTCAGAGGTCATGACTGCAACTGGGAGTGTTGGAGGGATGTCGCGGGGATGTCAAAACCCATGCACTGAACATCCAGAGGCTGGGTTGTGTAGATGCAGGTGAACCCACATTGGTATGTAACATCTATGCCCCGGTGGTTTGTGATTTTCTAGTATGGATAACCAAAACACAGATCTATGTTTGCCTACCAAGAGTACCCCTTGTCGAACTAACTTCTTGAACCACACAGTCATGGTTGTCTGTGAAGGAAATAGACACTTCTAATCATTCAAATCTATACTTATTATCATCTACACATGTCCATGTATTAAAACATCCCCGAGAGATGGCGTTATATAGGGAAATCTGACACGACCCAGAAAGAGTTATACCCATCCTTCTGACATTCAATCATATTATTTGATATGGGAAATATTGCAAACAATTCTCGCGTGGCTACCAAGTTGGTTTCAAGGGCTGTGGATTTGACCGTTCTTGCCCTTTCAATTACTGTGACGGTGGCATCAGGCTGCTTTAGTTCATCACCTCCCTTGGCCTCGTGTAAATTCCAAGTCTGTTGCCTCAACGAATCAACCCTCCATCTTTCTCACGGCTCCCTTCGAAGTGAACCATGTGCCACACTTGTGAACCGAGGAAATTAGCATCGCTGGGAAAGAATTTCACCTTAGGCTCATCCCAAATGGCATCGGAGGAATCGACCAGTCTGGAATGGGGGCAGATTACATGCATGAACGTCTCCTCTGCTGTCATGTCTGCACTAGATGTGAAACCTATACCCTGGGAGCCTTCCCAGCCATTCGATCTGAGGAATCTTTTATGTCCACCATCCATGTTTCATTCCATCTGCCGCCAACTTTTCTCCTTTGAACACCGTGGGCAGTTCTAGATTGTGACATGTTCTCAACCGTCAATCATGACTGACCCTTCATGCAGTTGTAGATCTAAGTGGGCCCCATTATCTTTCGCAATGAGAAGCCTTGCCATTCATCCATGCTAGTCCGCTCTACAAAATAAACCATGGCCATAGATTTCTCTCCTTTCTTATCATGGTCGTTGATCTTTGCGACCACTACCACTCTTTCGTGATTTGAAATTGCGGCTTTACCCGTGCAAGAATGGATTGCGAAATTGATTGAGGGCATAGATCTAACTCAGATCCTATCTCGACCGTAGAATGTTTCCAACCTTTAACCCATTTCTCAATCCAGAAAACGTGGATTTGGTCGAGCATGTCCACTCGGGTGAAATGGTTTGGAGCCATTGATCCACCTCCAATCAATCTTAGCCTTTGATTTCGAGTCTCTCTCAATGCCTTCAACACACCTTATGTTCTCTCCTTTTCCTTGCACTTCTGATAACATGAAGGGGAGTTCACATGAATTTTGTGGGAATGGGACCCTCATCGAACTCCTATCAGGCTCTCAAATCAATTGTTAAAAATAGAGTGTTAACAACTGGCTCCATGAGGGATGCTATCCTCTCAGTGAGGTAGCAAAGAACCCCCGTAAACCAAGTTCCAAAACAATTGGGATGCCTTCAATATTTCTTTCACATCTCCATTCTTCTCTGAGTTACTGCTTCAGCGAATTCATGCCACTCTTGCAAATCATGTTGGTGACTATAAACCTATGCTGTTAACTAAAAATGAAAACAAACTAAAATAGTAATGAAGGAAATGCTCGATAACTACCGAGCTTATTTTTTCCTACCTATTCTACCTAACTTTGTGCACAAGTCCAATTAAGTGAAATCATACTTCCAATGAAGCCAATCAAGCAACTTGCCTAATAGTTTTGTTCTTTTATTGTTCTTGATGGACAGAAATGAAATAGATAATGGGAGAAGGAAATGATAAACAAACTGATCTTCAAAGCAGGGATGCAACCAATCACTTCCTTCATCCACACCCTCCATGTATTCGGCCATGCGGTCATAGAAATCACAACAACCTCCAGTATGTTCTATCACCTTCCCATGGGAAAGCCATCCAGAGCTTTTTTCTTCTAGAGATTCGTCAGGCTGACACTTGGAAGATTGCATAAAAGGACCCACAAAATCTTTCTTTAATGGAACATCCCGCTTTTCGCTCGAAATTTTTGTAACAAAATCTTGATGTGCTTCAAGAGGGAGGTCCCTTGCTTCTCCAGTGGAAATGAGTAGGCACATTCCTCCTATGTGAGGTGGCACTATTGAAGGTGGAAGATCAGAAAATGTGTTTATTGGGAGGATTTTGCATCCATATTCATAGCTTGTTCCTTCACTACATATTCCCAATGCATTAGTAGCATGAGAGGAATCACCTGGCTGGTTCTTCTTGTCATCTTCTTTCCTGTACAGGCTTCTGGTCTGCACCATCTCCATTTCTTTATGTTTTTTCCTGGATTCCTTAATCATGTGTCTTATTAATTCAAAAGAGGCATAACACAAGGGTAGGCAATCACCTCCAGTTCCCTTATCGTCCTTTCCTGCTTCAAGCTTCTGACTTTGCATTGCATCTTGATTCTTTTCATCAGCAGGCTTTGTTTCAACAGCTGGCTCATCATGTATATTCTGCAGGTACTCTTCCTCATATTCATCATACACAGGCGTACCAAAATCCTTCTTAAAATCATCCTTTGCGAACCATGGGTGGTGGAGGTCACCATTTTCAGAGAACAATCCTGCAGGACTACCTGCTTTTACATCAGGCCAATCATCCTTCTGCATACCAGGAGAGAGCTTTGACGTGCCAGAGACTTTCCCATTATGCTTGTAGAGCCCAACCAATTTGTATGTGTCTTTTATTTCACCACCACTATCCTGATCTGACAATTTATTGGACATCTTAAGGTTTTCCTCAACCTCCAAACAGTCAACGAACATATGCTATAGGGTGCTTGATTTTCTCTCCAAAAGAAGCAAGGACGAGTTAGGAGGAAAGGCTGTTGCATAATAGTTATTAGCAGTGTTCTGAAGAGGTTAGACTTCCTTAGGAATGTTATAATAAAAGCTTGTGAATCTTCTGTTAAAACTAGATATGGCCTCATCCTCATGTCTCATCAGGGAATAAAACTAAGAAACTATTTTCTCCAATGGCCTTCTCCTACCCCAAAACTTTAAGAAGGTGCAAGAAAACTCTTCCCAAGTGTTGATGGACTTAGGCTGCAAGTGTTTAAACCATACTTTGGCATCTCCTTGAAAGGACAGGGTGAAAGCCCACATGCATACATCATCATGATCTATCTCAAAAAGGTTAGAGAAATGCTCAAAGGCTTCTAAATGTTTCTCAGCAGTTAAGTCTTGGGATTCTCTGTCGAACTTGGGGAGGTACTTGTAATATTTCATGGGAAAATCATGGAGGATGGGGGGAAGTTGTAGTGGTTTGTATCGGCTTGGAGAAATAGGAGAGACAAGGTTAGGAAAAATAGCTAAGCTATCATCTGAGGTTTCATGAATTTTGTAGGGGTGTCCTTTGACATCATGAGCCCCTGGATAAAAATCTAGGCCATAATCAGATTTACAGGATGACACAATGCTTTCGGCTCATAAACAAGGATAAACGAGAATATATTCATAGCTGTGTTCAAAATGAGCTGAACCATAGAAGGATGTTTTGATAAATCTGGGAAAATATAAGAGCAAACTTACAAGATAGGATAAGGCATCCTAGAAGAAACGCAGACTCGAACATCTTGACCTTCCACCATGCATTTTTAAGCTTTATAAGGGGTCCATTTTCCAGATGGAGTTTGCCAGCTTTCCTCGGCCATTTGATTTCTAGGTCACACCATTAGTGTAGTTGCTAAAGCCTAAATCCTTCAAGAGTGGAGTCATCAGGTGAAAAGTGCTCAACCTTCTTGATGTCTAGTCAATTGTTCACCATCAACAACGAGATCTAAAATATTTGTCATTCTTCCTAGGGAGGATCTTCAATTTCGTCCCTGGCAACGATGCCAGTTTGTTAGCACTGGAAACGAGCCCAAAGGTGGAAAAAGGCCTGCTCCTTGGTAACAGCAGAACCACTTTAGACTGGGCCTCCAGCCTTGCACAGTCAGAGAGGGATCTCTCGTTTTGTCTTCAGAGTCTACTCCACATAAAATTTTCCCTCAAGGATAATCAGGGGGCTAGGATCCTGAATGGGACAAAGTGTATCATGGTGAGATGTAAGGTGATATTATTGGGGTAAGGGACCTTTAGCAATGGAGTCGAAAACCTGTGTAGGGAACACTTGCATAAGGAAAGGAATGGCGCGGGGTTGCAAACAGAGGCAAGGTAGTCACTAATATCCCAATCAGGAGATATTTAGTGGGCAGTTGGAGGACAAGAGATAGAATAGCCCATTGCATGGAGCACCAGTGAGATGATTTCCATGCAACTTTAGAAGAAAAATTGATAAATGTCTGGAACAAAAGCCGGATCCTAACGAGTATGAATTCCTAACTGCTATACACTAAGTTGCATACATGAAAGCAATCAATAGACTGGAGTGAAAATAGGAAACACATTGCACATAAAAGAAGACACATATTGGGAAAAGCAACGACACATGAATCTCTTCCATGAAAAACAAATCCTCCTCTACAATTTTATTCATAACACAAGCATCAAATCTTCTTTACAATGGAGAGCCTCAAGCCTAGATTTTTTCCCAATCTAACCAACTCCTCTCCTCCTTCTATCGGGAGGGTATTTATACTATTCTAATGCTGAGACTACCGATTTGAAATTGTTACAAGTCACTATCATGTGGTAACAGTACAGTGAGTGGAACTATCACCACATTTTACAAATATAAACAATAAACATTATGGATATGTGGCACGTGATAATGCAGACTTACAACTGTTATAGCTGATTTCACCACTCCAAGTGAATCACACTTGTATGGCCTTCCCCTGTCCCTCTATAGACTCTTTAGACCCCTTGGACCATTTTTTGTCCTTTGATGTTTCCTTGACCATCCCTAAAAACATGTGAAAATTAGTACATGCAACTTTTAAACCCCTAATCGCGTGTATACATGGGTTTGACCCCTAAAACTGTGTACATCGGGATGTGTGCATAATCCAAATCCTTTTGGAGTTTTCCTTGACATGGATCTGACTCACTTGACTACTGGCCTTCCATATGCCTTGAGATTGCTTGTATTCGACCTTTCATTACCCCTTTGAAAAGCTATATAAGGAACTCTATGGTACATTGAAGTCATATGAGAGAATTGTGAGCAAAGAAACTATAGTCCATTGTTGCCGGAACTTGTGCTTGAGTCTACATCCCTTTGTCCCTTGGAGCACTTTTGTGTTCTTCCCAAGCTTTCCTTTTGCTTGTGATCTTTCTATTGAGAGATGGAGGATTGAGGTGGTGGAGGCCCAAGTGGGGGATTCAGTTTCTCCGATTCCTAGACGTGCCGACAGAGGTTGTATCCATTGTAATATCTAATTTTAGATTAATAGAAATATCTTTTCCAATCCAATAATGTGTGTTCCAATGAATATTTTATCCATGGATGTTTTCAAATGCTTATACATTGTTGATTATATATGCTAGAATAGATCTAACACCAATATATATAGTATGCTTGTATTGTTTACTTATTGTTAAGGAAGTAATCTATCAATTCAAGCTAAAGTTGGAAAGCTCAACGAGGATCTACTTCAACTGTCCGGAATAAGGTACGAGGTCTAATCCTTTAGTGTTAGATATTTAATTTCCATTGCATATTGGAAAGGATTGATTTCTAGAGTCAAGTTATCTATTGTGGTACCCCAAGCCATAGGAATTTCTCTTCGTAATAGAATTGGCAACTCCGCTGGGGAGTTCCTATTAGTTGTCCTTTGGGGGTTTTCTATCGACATTCAATGACTTTGAATTGTTCTTTCTCTCTTGTTTCTATGTCGGGTCTGGGGGGAATGTTTACCTGGTAGTGTCTGATTGGTGTGAAGTTTGTCTCAGCTTATCTATTTGCCTTTATTTTTATGCACCTTTCTTCCTGTACACGAGTTTTGAACTCACAATCACGTATACATGTGGGTTTCTCTGCCATTTCTGTGTATACACACAGGTTTACTGCAAATAGTCACGTATGCCCTTAGTTTTTCCTTTTAGAGGAAGTTGAATGGTTGCTAGGTGAGATTTGATGATTGCTAAGTCTCCTTTGATACTGCCAGAGTCTGTATACACCTCTATTTTTGACGAGAGATGTTTTTTTTAGGTTAAATTTCTTTTTTAAGAATGTTCCTGTCATTGCATTTTCAATTTTTTGTTTTGGGATTAGTGCATTAGACTTATTTTACCTTAGTGCTTTGCTTGAGTGCTTCTTGAGTGTGCTTGCAGAGTCCGGGGATTGTAGAATCATTCTCTTGCTTTATATATCTCATTTTATTTCAAAAAATCCAAAAATATTTGATTATCATCATGCATTGCATTTTGCATTTTGCATAGTACTTGCACTAGATTTTCTTTGGAGTATTAGTTAGGATTTCATATAGGAAAGCTTGCATTTATCATTTGAAGAAAATTGTGCACTTCACGTAGTAGCATACCCTGTTTTCATGGACACAATGCATTTGTATTGATTGTTAGGTGTGCATTTTACTTCATGTTGTGTCATAGCACCATTAGTTGCACAGCCATATACCTCTTTTGAGTAATAAATCCAATTAAAATCAAAGCTTAATTAAAATGAACTACACTATTTTATTTGATAGGGTTCACAAACAAGATTAGGTTTTAGGGTCTTGGAATAGTTCATTGTGAGTAAATTCTCCAAGACCACTAAACAACAACATGTATGTGTTTGTCCAGGCGAGTGTGTGAAAATTCTTGGTATAACCAGTGTTTCTCAGGATCCTCCTCTCAAAAGGGAGTTAAGCATGAGGTAGTGTGAGCGGTTATTGATTGGGATGACCCCTAGTAATAACTGAGTAGCACCAGAGATATTTCTAGGATTGTATTCGTATCTAAAGGCTCTTTCGAGAGTTTTAGGCTTTGCTACCCTGCCCATACGGTCAATCCCACCTGCGATTGTCTGCCTAAGAATTGATTATATTGAGGTGACCTTAGTGGCCTTACCTAGGATATTGAGGGGGTACGTTGTAGGGGTTATTCTGCAGGTGTTCTGGCCAGGTTGGGTTCAGACAACACAGTCACTTTATGCATTGAAGCTAAGGGCTACAATAATTGGTTATGCACCTTTGCTTGTTGTGTATGGGAGTCTCAAGCCTCTCCTAGGCGAGACACACATGCTTCATTCGAGAGATCACTTATCCTACCCTTGATTGCTTGTATTTGGCTTTAGATTTTATTGGTGATTGCTCTATGCACGATAGCTTGCCTAGGGTTTGCGTAGATAGAGAGTCTTTTATATTTTTTGAGTCATTGTGGATTTGGGTGCGGCTCCTCTCCGTTCTCGTCGTTTAGTAGGACCTTCACCTTCTACATCTCCTCCTCCTTTGGGAGTGAGAAATAGACAGTCTAGGTGGACTACTTCACACATTGATTCACACACCATGGGAGACCATATAGAAGGTATTCTTGAACCACCTTCTCCCATTCATGTGGAAGATGGGGAGTTACTCCTAACTATGATCCTTCACCTGACTTGACTGAGTTAGGTCCTGTGATTTTTGAGATAGGAACCTTTCATGATAGACCTACTTACTCTAGGGTGGATTCCCCATTGACACATCGCTAGTATGGAATGCCGGACGATGATGAGACTCATTTTGAACCGACGAGCACCAGTTATGGTAGTTATGGTATGTCTGGTTTTCCCACACATGATTTGGCATTTCATGTCGAACTTGAGTTTGAGCCTAATACTATAACTGGGGGCACTCTCATTCCTTACCATGCAGAGAGGTTTGGGAGCACTAGTCATATTGCACCTTCCATCTCGGCGGTGGAAGCTACATCGCATATTCCTCCTAGGTCTAGGGTTAGTGATCCTATTAGGATACCAGATCCAAGATGAGTGACTATAGGGAATAGTACATACATAATTACAAAGATCCCTTCATCCTCTGTCCCTAGTTCTTCGAATGTTCACCCTTCACCTCATTCACGTGGTCCTTTGGGCCGAAATGTTACTACGAGTTATGTCCGTACTGCGGTTACTAGACCGGTTGTGTCTCAGCTTCATGCACCGCCCGTTGTTTCAGAAGGTCATGTTCATACTTCTAAAGGTCACATTCCTACTTCTAGAATGTATATTCCTACTTCCGGAGCATATGTTCCTACTTACAGAGTGTCTCATGGGACATCTCATGCGATGGCTTATGGACCTTATTATGGGACATAGTATAGACAAGGTTCTTCACCTTATGGGGGCAGGTATCAACAACCTGCTTACTCTCTAAATTACAGATTTGTAGTTCTGAATAGTCAAGGTACACCACACTATGGTGATTCCATGCCACCCTATATGGGTCAAACAGGAGGAGGGCACTGTGGCCAAGGCCATAGTGGTAATCAGACCTATGTGAATCAGAACTATCAGGGAGCATTCCATCGACCTCATCATCCTAGGCTTGCTTTCCTTGCAACACTGAATCTTCCTAACTTGTCGAGATTGACGAATGATCCTGTAGCTCATGACCTGGCTTGGCCAGCTGTCCCTACTAAGCTTCCCTCGGACATACCCAAATTCGAGGGAAAATTGGGAGAGGATCCGAGCAAACATGTTACTACCTTTCACCTATGGCGCTCTTCAAATTCCTTACACAAGGACTCAAACCGTTTAAGGCTGTTTCAATGCACCCTTACAGGGCCTACCGTGAAATGGTATATAGAGCTACCTAGGGGGGCATTCGCTTTATTCGATGACTTAGCGATGAATTTTCTTAACCACTTCCAGCTACCAGTGCATTATGACATTGGTATTGAACTCTTGTTGACATTTTGACAGGATAAAGCCACACATATCTCAGATCATATCCAAGAGTAGTGTAGATGAAATAGGACAATTAAAGCCTTTATACCGCCAGAATTCCTCCTTGAATGGTTCCTTAAGTCGTTATTGTCGTATATAGCAAAGGATGTTTCTACATTTAGAGTGCAAAATGAGGAACAATCCATTTTTAGGGCACACGAACTGGATTTGATTTATGCTCAGTCTAGTTTGTATTATGAGATCATTCCCAATGCTCCACATTCTAGTTTCGACCCCAAAGTTAAACCTAGACCACATGTCGATGGCATTGTGGGTTGTGCGAGTTCTAAACCTATGGATTCAGTTGTAAAAAAATTTAGTCAGTTGTCAATCAACCAATCTACTTTGATACAAGCCATGGCTTCGTCTCAACCCACCCAAACGGTGAGTGTACTTTCAGTGCAATCGTTGGACAAGAAGGGTAACCAGCAGCCGAGACGGAATAAAAAGAAGGGTAAGAATAGGAATGAGAATGCTAATAATAATGAATGAGATTGTAAGGGTGGGAATAGGAATGAGAATGCTAATAATAATGACAAGAATGCTCGTAATACTAGGGGGGACAAGCAAGATAAATGTAAGGTTAAATTCCCTTGCAAGTTGTGTAAGGATGATCACCTCACTTACTTGTGCCCTCGTATCGATGAAGCCTTAAGATTCTTGGCACGGGGCCCAGCTGTGCTAACTAACCCTTTAACTCACAATCAAAATATGAACTCGAGGATCCATGATTAGTCTGGTGGTGATCAAGATCCACCAGAGGGTAGTGGTTGTGGTTGCATTATCATGGTACGTGCTGCAAAAGTTGTGACCCATGCAAAGGAATATGGTTCGTCATAACCCAGCCCAGGAAAGGAACCTGATCCACTAGGGTCTCCTTTGCGTATTGAAAAACTTGTGGATAAACTTGAAGCTGCACCTTGCATTCCTAAGGGAGTCCTAAAGCATTCGGGGCACAATCCTAATTCCCGAGCCGCCCAAAACTATTCAGTTGTTGAGGATTTGGGCCACACTCCTTGTGTAATGTCTGCATTGGAAATGCTTCAGAGTTGTCCTGTGCAAAGGAAGGATTTACTTTCTACCCTTGGTGTGAATGATGATGATTCTTCCTCTGTTATTAAATTTGAAACCGCAAGACTTCACCCTCGATTTCCTTACTATGTGTCTCTTTTGATTCATGTAGAATGTCTTAACATGACCTTCAAGTGCATTGTGATTGACGAAGGCACTACCGCTTCTCTGATGTCTTTATCGTGTTGGAAGGGTTTAGGTTCCCCTGAGTTGTCTAAATCAGCGACCATGTTAACTGTGTTCAATGGGAGATTGTTTAGGCCACACGAGATCCTTCCTTTGCTTAAGTTCTGTTTGGGAGGGAAGACCATTGCGATACAAGTTGAGGTGGTTGATGCACCCCTTGACTACAATTTCTTGCTAGGTAGGAATTGGATGTATAGTATGCAATCCATAGCTTCTTCCCTATTTCGCATTGTATGCTTTCCATTTAATGGGAAGATAGTCATGATTGATCAAATGCCATTCAAGAATCCGTCATTCACTGCATCTTCGGGAGCTTCGATCCCGATTGTTGAACACTCTCAGCCAGCAACTAGGAGTGTGGGTGTAGGCATGTATCCATCCCTCATGGAAAGTTTTAGTTTTCCTGCATCGATCCTTATGATAGGGTCTAGTTTCGGTGAGGCTTCGACATCTATGAGATCGGTGTCTTTTAACCACGAGTCATATGGAAGTCCCTTGGATTATTCCTACACCAAGTACTCTGAGTGAGCCCATTATGATGGACGTGTCGTTGCCTACAACTATCGTAGCTTATCAAGATAATCTTGAGTGTGTTGTAGAGCCTAGTCCTTCCTCTTCATAGATGAAGGAGGAGGACCCTTATGTGCTGCCACCATGGGTAGTGCATTCTTCTCACACACACGACTACCTTGATAGTGTTTTCCCTTCAGATGAAGCTATTATTGAGCCCATGTTGGGATTTGAGCCACCATGGGAGGAACTCCATCATAGATCTTACTTTCTTCCTGAGCATGACCACTTGGAGCGTGAGGAATTTAGGGTGGTTCTTAGTGAGAGAGTTGGTAGTCCTATGATTCCATTAAGCTCTCCTGGTCCAATGGCTGATGGAAACATGGCAAACATATCTTCAACGATTCCTAACAATATCTCTCATGATCCTGATAGGATAGAGAATGTCTATATTGGGGCAGAATGTTCCCATCCTAAGATTCAAGAATACACTGAGCTATTTAAAGAATTCTGTGATATCTTTTCTTGGTCTTAGGATGAAATGCCAGGTATCGACCATCGTATTATCGAACACGAGATTAATACTTATTTCAATGCTAAGCCTATTCGACAATGCTTGCATGTGGTGAATCCTAGGAAAGCACCCACGATTAAGGCAGGGATAGAGAAACTGTTGAAAGCCGGTTTTATCTATCCCGTTCCCTTGGCGGAGTGGGTTTCAAACCCCGTTCCGGTGGATAAGAAGTAGGGAGCACTCCGCATATGTGCTGATTTCCATGATTTGAATCATGCCTATCCTAAGGACAATTTCCCCACACCATTTATTGATCAGATTTTCGATGAGTGTGTGGGTAGCGAGGTTTTTTCCTTTATGGATGGTTTTTCCAGATATAATCAAATACAAATTAAACCTAAGGACCAACATAAGACTGCATTTATTTGTCCTTGGGGAACTTTTGGATATCAAAAATTGCCTTTTGGCCTTAAGAACGTCCGAGCTACTTTTCAGCAGGCAATGACCTTGATCTTCCACGATCTCAACTCGATTATCGAGGTATTTTTGGATGACCTTGCTGCTCATTCTCATATGAGAATGCATCATTCCTATCACTTGAGATTGGTATTCGGAAGATGCCTCCATTATTTGGTTAGGTTAAATCCTCACAAGTGAATATTTTGTGTGAAGTCAAGTCACTTGATAGGATTCATTGTTTCTAAAAAGGGTATAAGATTCAACCCTTTGAAGGTTGAAGCAATACTTCAGTTGTCTCCCCCGAAAAATATTTGTCATCTTCAATGTTTGCAAGGCATGGAAAACTTCTTATGGATATTTGTTGTCAATTTTGCCAATTTGACTAGAGACTTTATGCATCTTTTGAAGAAGGACACCACCTTTTGTTGGGATGAGCGAGCCCAGGAGTCCTTTGATGTGCTCAAGTGAGCCCTAGCATCAGCCCCGATGATTAGTCCCCCAGACTATAGCTATGATTTTCTACTTTATGTGGCCGCGTCCATGGAGACGATTGGTATGGTTTTGGTTTAAGAGGATGAGGAGCTCCAAGATCATTTCATATACTATCTAAGATAGAACCTTATTGACACAGAGATTCATTATTCTCATGTTGAGAAGCTTCCTTTAGCTACCGTACATGCGATTCAAAGATTGAGACATTATATTCTCCTTCACCAGACCTTGGTTGTAGCCCATGTCAATCCATTTCAATTCATCCTCACTCGAAGGATGATTGGGGGAAAGTATAATAAAAGGATTGTCATCCTACAAGAATTTGATCTCGAGTTTGTTTCGGTAAAGTCGAAGAAATCGTTAATTTTTGCAGAGCTTATATTGGATTTCCCAAGCAAGGCCAAGGAGTTAGTTTGTGAAGATATTTTTTTCGATGAACACATCTTATTAATCTCAACTTTAGACCCATGGTATGGGCATATCATTATACATTTACAAACATTGAAGGTCCCTACTCACCTCTCATGGGATGAATGACGACAATTACGTCACGTGTCTAAGAATTACCTCATAGTGGATAACACTTTGTACCGTCATGGGGTAGATTCCATTTTACGACGTTGTTTAACTCATGAAGAGGTTGAGGTAGAGATGAATGATTTCCATGGAGGGGCGTGTGGTGGTCATTTATCTGGGATTTCTACAACCCAAAAAATCTTAAGAGCGGGTTATTTCTGGCCGTCGATCTTTAAGGATTGTATAGATGCAGTCAAGAGGTGCCACCCTTGCCAGGTGTTTGCACGTAATATGTGTTCAAAACCTACCCTGTTACATCCCATCATCACCACCGGTCCATTCACTAAGTGGGGGCTTGATTTTATGGATTGCAACCCAGCTTTAGCTGGGGAGCATCATCACATCATAGTGGTTATTGATTACTTTACGAAATGGACTGAGGCTATTCCTACAGTTAAATCCGACGATGAGATAGCCGTGTACTTCATATTCAACCAGATTAATACTCGGTTCAGAATTCTGAAGGAGCTTGTCACTGACCATGGCTCGCACTTTCAGAATCGTATGATGGAAGAGTTGGCATCAAATTTAGGGTACAAACAAGAGCATTCCTCCTCTTACTACCCTCAAGTGAATGGACAGGTAGAAGTAGTGAATAAATCACTCAAATCCATTCTCCAACGAACCATCGCACATAGCAAGAATAATTGGCACATCATGTTATATCCTTCTTTGTGGGTATATAGAACCACTGTTAAGACTGCCACAGATTTTTCTCCATATCAACTTGTACATGGAGTGGAGTCGATATTGCCAATTGAATGCGAGATTCCTTCTTTGAAGCTAGCTGTAGAACTCTTAGCAGACACTTCACCATTGGAGGAGCATTTGGTCCACCTTGAGCAACTTGATGAGCAGCGTCGAGATGCCTTGGGGGCTCTAGAAGTAAATAAACGTTGTGTAAAGGTCCAATATGATAAGTCTATCCATTCAAGGAGGTTTAGTGAGGGAGACTTAGTCCTTTTGTGGGATCAACCGAAAGAACCCTTGGGGGCAGGAAAGTTTAACCCCATGTGGCGTGGCCCTTATGTCGTCAAACATGTGTTAGAGAAGGGTGCTTATGAGTTAGTGGATTACGAGGGAACGGCCTTGGCAGAGCCTCAAAATGGGCTCTATCTCAAGAAGTACTATGCATGATTTTCAGCCAAGGCTACTCATTGTATATTATTGTACAGTTTTGCATAGTTTGGTCTTTTTCTTATAGTGATCGAGTTTGTGATTAGTTTTCGTTTATTTTGGTAGATGTCAATGGAATCTTCCACCTACATAGGATTGGTGGATGGTGTGAGCCGTCACACTCAACATTCAGCCTCTGCTGCTTGGGTGATTTATAATCCTATGGGTCAGGGACTGTCTTCAGGAGGCGTATGTTTGTGGCCATCTTCAAACAATGTTGCTGAATATAGTGCCATTATTGAGCTTCTACGGGATGCCATTTCACATGGCGTTCTTTCTCTTGAGGTACATCTTGATTCGGAGTTAGTAGTGTCACAGCTTAATGGTTTGTACCATGTTAGAGATCCGACGTTATTAAGAATCGAAATGACCGAGTCAACGTTTCGGATCCATATCAGGATCCATCATCAGGACAATGTCGAAGGTGGAGAGAGTGAGAATCATCAATAAATACTGAAGCCAAGTAAAATTCTCAGGTCGGTCGTGGAGACTAGGGTTAGCTAGGTTAAAAAATTATATTTTAATACCAAAGTGTGCGGAGAAGTTATTCTTTAAACCTATTTTCTCGAAAAATAAAAAGTTTATATTATTAAAATTTTCTACACTAGCTACATTAAAACATTATTAAAAGTTTATTTAAGAAGTTTATAAAATTTTTATATGAAGTATAGGGTCAATTTCAAAATGTCAAATTTTTTTAATTATTATAACAAATTTTATTCCAATTGCCTAAAAGATTTTTATTTCATTTTAATGCCTATTATTAGGGAAATTTTCTTTTAATTTCAATATATTTTAATTATTAATATAATTTTACCTTATTTATTTCAATTTTAACTTATAAGAAATTTTTAAGGGAAATTTTCATTTAATTTCAATATATTTTAATTATTAATATAATTTTACCTTATTTATTTCAATTTTAATTTATAAGAAATTTTTATGACAGTGATCTTTTAGGACGAAAATTATTCATTATTATTAAAACCGATTTTATTTGAATGCCTATTAATGTGTCAAAACTAAGGGAAGGTTCTAAAAGGTTAAAGTTTGATTTAAAATTCTTAAAGTTTTAAAAAGAATTATAAAGTTTAAAGATCATATAAAGTTTAAATGATTAAATATATGCTTAGACCTAGGAAATTTATTAATTTTATTCCTTTTTTATTTCAAATTTAATTATAATTTTTCATTTTAACTTGTAATTATTTATTATCATTAATCAATCTTTATTATTAACAATTTTCATTTGAATGATTATTGATATGCTTAGACATAGGAACATTAATAAAATTATTCTATTTTATTTTAATTTAGGTTAAATTTAAGGGACCCTAAGGTTATAAAAGTTGAAATTAATTATGCTTTAATTCCTAAAGTTTTTAAAAATGAATCTTAAAAATTCTTAAGACGTTGATTTTAGACATAGGAAAATCAATAGTATCATTCTATTTTATTGTAATTTTAATTATAATCTTTCAATTTTAACTTGTAATCATTTAGGTTAAATTTAAGGGACCCTAAGGTTCTAAAAGGTTGAAATTAATTATGCTTTAATTCATAAAGTTTTAAAAATGAATCTTAAAAGTTTTTAGATGTTGATTTTCATTTGATTTAAACTTCCTAAAGTTTTAAAAGATTTGTTAGCTCTCCAAGAAACTACTTATTGGTTATGGCTAAGTATGCTTGGTAACTTAAGAAATTATGTTTTTTGTGTTTTCTGAAAAGGTGGATCAATGGGATAACTGAGAAGACTAAGCAGTAAGACAACATGACATGCCTCTAAATAAGCCAGTGCTTCGAGAAATTAAATATCAGCCACAGTAAATAATCAAGGTATGAAAAATATTGCCTAGACAACCAAGTACATTAACATGTAGGGTTTATGCAACCAAGTACATACATAACGCAGGGTCACACTAAGCAATAAGAAGTTCCTCCATTCAAATCATGAGCATAAGCTAAGCTAATTCAAACAGGGTGCAGAATAATGAAAAATGTGGACAGACCGATATCTAATGACCAAAGAAAATTGTGATTCATATAGCAAGAAAGTGTCAAGTACATAGCCCAAAATGTATCCAAACTTGAACCCTTTTTTCAGTCTGAGTTCTTAGGCTTTTGAAGCCTTTACAAACAGTTTCCAGATCCTAAAAGCATGGATCTGTTGAGTTTAACTAAAACATTAACTGACAGTAAAAGCAAAAAGATAGGGACTGATCCCTAAAATTAAGGAAATGCTGGTATGGAGATCTCCTTCAACAGCTTGGTGGTTGGTGAAGTGAAGTAGCCTTCCAAGGCTCGGTGGTCTGAGTTTGGTGCATGTAGATTCGACCTAGCTGATGTGGCACTTGATCTCTTGAACTGTTTCTTCAAAACAATGTTAAAACTAGCCAAAACACCCACTTGAATTTAATCTTGTTCAAAACCCTTTAAGATATTGATAAAATAATTTATAATTTATTCATTTTGATCAGCCTTCTGCCATTTCAGCGAACAAATCCGAGATCTGGGCAAAATCTTAGAGAAAAATTGCAAAACAGGCTTTCGGCAGCTAAGCCTTCTGCCAGTTTCACGCATTAGCTGCCGAAAGTCAGCCTTTTCGGCAGCTAATGAGCTCTTGGAGGCTCGCCTAAGCTGCCGAAACCTGTAGGATTCCTGAAAAAACTGCCTTTGGAAAAAATCAATTTTCTCAACCGTCTGATGTCCGTTTTGCATTTTCGAATAGTTGATTTTGATCTACAGATCATAAGCTATCCACTGGTGCTTCCAGATTTGAATTTGGAGTTCGGGAAGGCCATCAAAATTGCCCCGCAAGATCACGCGATTTCAGCAAAAAATTCCTCTTGAGTTATGGTTCAGCAACGAAAATACCTCACAGGGAAGCCAAGTGACAAATCATAGCTGAGCATTTGGGATTTATTTAATAACAGAGCATGTTGCAACAGACAGATGACATAATGACTGGAGATTTAGCCACGAAGTGAGTTTGAACTAGAACGCTTCATCCCCATCTGATTTGTTTTAATACATGGAGTAAACCCCAATATGACTTGGATTTGCAGAAACTCAAACGAAAACAAGATCTGAGTGATTGATAGCACCTGTCTGTAAATGAGTTGTGACCTTTCCAATATATTAGCTGTGTTTGGGAAAGATTCAATGGAACCAACCATGCGTCTTAACAAATTTGATACCCAGCAGCAAAGATCTTATCATTAGAGCATATGCACCATCAATCTTTCCTTTCGGCGGTTACAATAGGCTCGTTTGATGATTTGATGAGTATGAAGCAATCTTTGATTTTTGCACATGGATATGTTTTCGGCAGTTAAGGCCGTTCTGGCAAACCATCTTAGCTGCCGAAACTGACCTGTTTCGGTAGTTAAGTAAACTTCCACAGATTGAGTTCACTGCCGAAAGCAAAAAATTTGGATTTTGAAGCACAAGACTCACAGATATAAAAATTTTAACCCATTCTATCACCCAAAATGACGGTGTACCTTTTGGGAGATAACAAGATTTCTAAATGATCTTCCACTATGTCCCATAATTTTTCCTTCTCCCCCCTTTTTCCTCGCCTCTCCCTTTATTCCTTAGTCCTCCTGCCGTGTCCTTAATTAAAACCTTAATTCTGAAAATAAACAAAAAAAAATTCAGATTAAAATTGGAAGATCATTTAGAAATCTTTTAAAACTTTATGAAGTTTAAATCAAATGAAAATCAACTTCTAAAAACTTTTAAGATTCATTTTTAAAACTTTATGAATTAAAGCATAATTAATTTCAACCTTTTAGAACCTTAGGGTCCCTTAAATTTAACCTAAATGATTACAAGTTAAAATTGAAAGAATATAATTAAAATTACAATAAAATAGAATAATACTATTAATTTTCCTATGTCTAAAATCAATGTCTTAAGATTTTTTAAGATTCATTTTTAAAAACTTTAGGAATTAAAGCATAATTAATTTCAACTTTTATAACCTTAGGGTCCCTTAAATTTAACCTAAATTAAAATAAAATAGAATAATATTATTAATTTTCCTATGTCTAAGCATATCAATAATCATTCAAATGAAAATTGTTAATGATAAAGATTGATTAATGATAATAAATAATTACAAGTTAAAATGAAAAATTATAAACAAATTTGAAGTAAAAAAGAATAAAATTAATAAATTTCCTAGGTCTAAGCATATATTTAATCATTTAAACTTTATAAGACCTTTAAACTTTATAATTCTTTTTAAAACTTTAAGAATTTTAAATCAAACTTTAACCTTTTAGAACCTTCCCTTAGTTTTGACACATTAATAGGCATTTAAATAAAATCGGTTTTAATAATAATGAATAATTTTCATCCTAAAAGATCACTGTCATAAAAATTTCTTATAAGTTAAAATTGAAATAAATAAGGTAAAATTATATTAATAATTAAAATATATTGAAATTAAATGAAAATTTCTCTAATAATAGGCATTAAAATGAAATAAAAATCTTTTAGGCAATTGGAATAAAATTTGTTATAATAATTAAAAAAAATTGACATTTTGAAATTGACCCTATACTTCATATAAAAATTTGATAAACTTCTTAAATAAACTTTTAATAATGTCTTAATGTAGCTAGTGTAGAAAATTTTAATAATATAAACTTTTTATTTTTCCAGAAAATAGGTTTAAAGAATAACTTCTCCGCACACTTTGGTATTAAAATATAATTTTTTAACCTAGCTAACCGTAGTCTCCGCGACCGACCTGAGACTTTTACTCGGCTTCAATATTTATTGATGATTCTCACTCTCTCCACCTTCGACATTGTCCTGATGATGGATTCTGATATGGATCTGAAACGTCGACTCGGTCATTTCGATACTGTGGTTTCTCCGACAGCAACATCAACAACTAACCACCACAAAAATTTGGCAACAGTTATTAAGAATATTCTTACGTCTGAGATTATTAGAAGGACAATTTGACAATATAACACACATACATATTCCAAGAATTAATAATCAAGTTGCTGACTCATATGCTAACTACGTGTGTCAGCCTCACAAAATTGGTATGAATGCTCTGGAGTGTCTGCTCCGCATCCACACCCTTGATATCATCTCCTCTTCCCCTCCGTCTGTGACAAGGGAAGCCTTCAGGCCACCATGGTCCCACATTTACATACAAATGGTAGATGTCACTATGTATTGTCACACAAAAAATATGTCTTTTGATTCCATATAATCAGAAAACACAAAAAATTAAATAACTCAAAAATTTAAAGAGAGGGTCAAGATTTGTTAACTATGTCACCATATGTCGATCCTGGTGGTAGCGGCATGTCCTAGTTTCCCCAGAAATCAATCCCCACATAGGGGTAGTCATCGATGGCAACTATCTGTCATCATCACCACAGAAAGAACTCAGTTGGATAGGGGTTGGACACCCTACCTCCCCCTAGTCTGCGCATCGCATCTGCCCAACATTGTTGGGCTGGATCTCGAACCCTGTGAAGAGGAACGTCAACTCTAGGGCTCAATCCTGGAACACGCTTGAAGAAAAACGTTCTCAATATGCTGCTGAACCTGAAATTCTGCACTCTTCCCATCTTACACTCACTGAGCTGGTGTTTCATGTTTCTCAGTAGTGTAGTGCTCCAGTCATAAACCGTGGGTCTCATGCACTCCATTGCATAGAACATCAGAGGCCATGAGGCCTAGTGAATTGAAGCCAAGCTTGTTACCTACCTAATGTCAGTAGGATGACCTTTAGTCCTAGCACCTGTATAGAGTTGGTTGGGATCTGAATCCCCACCTTCTTCGTGTCTGGATAGCAGTACACCACAATGTACTCATCGATAGTCAGGCCACCTTCGGGCCCACCGTGAGAACGAAGGTTCACTACTTCCCCCCATTGGGAAGGTCCAGTAATAAAATATATGTCCTCCACTTCTATGGTTAGGGACATCCCATCTATCTGGAAGGAATCAGAGTCTGGATCCCAGTAATCCACTAGCATCTACAATAGTCTTGGTTTGGCCCTCAAGCCACCAAGACACCAAAATTTGTAGAGACCACATGCATGTAGCGCTTATTGAGCTATTAGATCGGCCCTTACTGCCTCCTCTACATTACCATGTTCATGCTCTCTCCATTCTAGGACCATCCTGCACAAAAAATTGCAAGTTTTCCCATTAGATTACTTAAAAAACCTCATGCGTGGTTGCATATGTGACTGTTTGCCAAACAGCCGCATATGTACACGACTGTGAGGGCATTTTCTGCGTATATCCAGCCCTATACGCAGAAAAACCCTCGATTTCCGTGTGGGCCGCAACGCCTTTGTTAGAATGGCCTAGAAACCTCAAATGACCATGGAATTTGATAAAAATTGCATCAAAATGAAAGAGAAGAGCATCAGTAAGTACCTAGAAGAAACGGTAGTGGATTCTGTTGGTTGGATCTCCTAGAATTCGTTGTTGAAAATATGAGCTCAATTGGGTAAAAATTTCAAATGTTTTATAATGTTTTGAATTTTTTACTATTTATAGAAATTTTTCAAATTTTTGAAAATTTTTACCCCCTTTCCTATAGTTTGGACCATTTCTAATCATTTTGGACCGTCTTTGACCTATTTCATGATGTAGGATACCTTTTTGAGTGTTGTTTTAGCCATTGGATTGACCCGTTCATGCCAATCTCAGGTATCATGTCTAAACTAGCATCTAGGTTGGGTTTCATCACCGTTTGCATCTTGCATGACCTTACGACTGTTTCATCATAGCCTTAGCTACAAACCCACTCTATTATGTCATGGAACCTTCTTGTTGTTTTAGAAGTGGCATGGTATGAGTGGTAGAGCTTGACCTTACATGGGTACCCTAGTTAGCACCTTATCTGCATCTGGTGCCCATGCTGACATTTTTTCCCTTAGGGTGTGGGAGTCCGTTGTATAGTACCACCATGACATTTCGCAAGAGCCTCATACTCCTCTTGATCTTTTGCTGGCCTATTTCCCTTAAGACTCCCTTATGTCAAGTTGTAATTGCATTATCATGAGCTTTGCCTACCTTATTGAGCTTTATGCTGGCTTCCCTGACATTGCATTTCAGCCATATAGCCCGAGCTTGTCTCATGTCTAGCCATGCAGAGCCATTTTATATATCCTTTGCAGCTTGATTCCCTTTTTACTAGGAGGGGATTTTCCCCTGAGTGTCAATATCCTACACATGTGTCCTTGCATTGAGCATAGGTATGTTCCATTGCTGGGAACTAGTTTGTTTGCCACTATGACACTCGTCTCCTCCTAGTCTGTAAATGTAAAGCAGTTTTATTCTTTTTCAAGATTTTTAAATATTTGAAAAAGTAGAAAAAAAATCAAAAAACCAAAAATCCGGATAAGAAAAGATGTTATCTTTGGCAGCTGTCGAGTTGTGTCACCTTCGAACAAAGCATTGTATATCACATCTATTGGTTGGGCTTATAATTTGACTTTAGGAGTTGTACTTGTTTATCTAAGTTTATATCGACCGACTGGTTAAGCTTCCAGTCCCCATGGAGCCTCTGTCGATGCTTCCTGTGTTGCAGAGATGTCCTAGTTTCATATATCGAGTCTATGCTACCTTTATTCAGTCACCATTCGCCGTTATGCTCTTGCTTGAAGAAAGTTGAAACCTGAGTCGACCATTCCTTAGTTATCTTGGCTTTTCATGTCAGCCATTCCCGGTATAGTTACTGGCTCATGCACCTTATGATCGAGTCCTTCCACATTATACAGCTTTGCTGAGTACCTCGTGTTGGATGATGGGGGATACCTTAATGCCCTCCTTCCAGCGTATTTCATCCCATCGACTTTAGATCATTTATTCTAAGATTGGAATCTAGAGTCATTTTTTAGTGCCTTGAGATTTGCAGTCATCAGTGGCAAGTTCTCTCGCCATTGATAGTCCTTGGGAATACATCAATGTCCCCTGATCGATGGATCCTCTCAAGTGTTCGACCTCAACACATTTATTCACACTTGTTAGTTTGCACTCTAGTACCTTGATTCCCATTTTCATTATCGGTGGGTGATCTTGCGTCTGTTAACGGTATACATTAATGACCGGTAATCAAACGATGGACTACTATGTTCAACCTCGATAAATCTATTCACATAGTAGGACATGTACTCGTAGCGGTTTGTGTAGAAGACCTTCCAAATTGGTGGCATCTCTTATATTCTACCTCCTTGATCGTGCCAATGTTCATGAGATTTCAGCTCTCGTGACTTGATTCCAGTATATGTCAGACATTTCTAGCTATTATGGAGATCTTGATCCATTAAATATCTTCAGCCATTTTGGAGATCATGGTCCTTGGTATATCTTAATCATGGAGATTCTGATCTATGTATATTGTACGTGGTGATGAACACTTATGTGATATCTTGTATCATGACCATTGATGGCCACTGTACTCTTATGTATCCAGGACTGCTATATATATTTGCAATATGTGCAGACTTGGATCATTGTACTATTTTGATTGGGTGGATGCTCTTCGATTTTGGATCCTTCATCACTCCACTTCTGGGATGGAATTATAATGTATTTCAGTCATCGTATGACCCCTCTGACCTCACAGATTAGGGGGCATCTGTTATAGCTGATTTTACCACTCCAGGTGAATCACACTTGTATGGCCTTTCCATGTCCCTCTGCAGACTCCTTAGACCCCTTGGACCATTTTTTGTCCTTTTATTTTTCCTTGACAATCCCTAAAATCATGTGAAAATTAGTACACATGACTTTTAAACCCCTAATCACATGTATACGCAGGTTTGACCCCTAAAACCGCATAGATCGGGATGTGTGCATGATCCGGGAGGATCTAAAAAGGCCAATTTTCAAGATCATCATATTGCAACAAAAATAGTACCATGTCAAATATCTCGTCAAGCCGATTCCAATGGTGCAAACGACGTGTCAAACAGACTCCGGATGCAAAAGATATTGCGTTTTGAAGTTTGGCCCCAACAGGGAAAATTTTGGCTGAAGTCCCACGTGGCACTCCCTCAAGCTGCCACGTGGTAGTCAAAAAGTGCATTCTAATGACATGGCATGATAATGTGTCATGCTGATGTGTCATGATGACATGGCATGATGATGTGGCATGGTGACATGGCATGATGAAATGGCACAATGACTAGCATGCATGCATTTGTGCTTGAAATGAGTTTTAGGACATTCATGCATATTACTCATGAGAAATTGTAAAATGATTAATATTTGAAGTGAGTGGAAAAATTACTCACGTATTACTCATTTATTTTATTCCTTGAGTTGTTATGAGGTTAATGCATGGTTGTAACAAAAAACAAACATGCCATATTTGTAAAGAAGTTGTAACAAGTTGGTTTATGGTTGAAAAACCAACATGCTATTTAAAAAAGGGATTTTTTTATGTAATGGATTATTGTTGTATTTTGTAAATGTCATTATGGGGAAGTAACTAAATGTGAAAACCCATGGGCATGTGGGCATGAACCATATTTTTGGTTTATATTCTTAAAATCTAAACCAATTTGTAACTAATCCCAATTTGGAGAATCACATGTACCATGCCACCAAGAGTAGCCTCTCCTATTTAAGCACTTGTCATGTGCATTTGAAGGGGCTCAAGTTTGGAGATATGTATCCCATAGAGGAAGCAAGCATCTGAGAGGCCCCATTGGGGGTCTCCATTGGAGAAGCTCATGGAGAGGCTCCAACCTTGTAGTTCCATCTCAGAGAGAAAGCATGGCTCCATCATGTCCGAGCGTGATCCAGCATAGGAGACAAAGAAGAAGAGTCAGTCGAGGAGGCAACATTTCAATTTGCATTTGAAGGCAAGTAGCGACCATTTACACTCTCATCCCGAAGGACTAAGGTGAAGGGATTGGTTGGTAAGAGTGTGACTTTGGTTTTATTGATGCACTTGTCATGCAAACATATTGTCGTCTATTGAGACTATCCTGCAAAAGATCGTGTGGCATAGCTCAAGCTTCCTGGCTCATAGAGTCCGTTGAAAGAGTGCGATTTGCGACATTATGCAAGTCTTTGATCTGCTCGAGGTTCGTGGCTCGTAGAGTCAGTTGAAGGAGTGTGATTGGCTACATTGGGAAAATATCTTCATGTCCAATTTTGACAACTTCTCGAGACAAAGGAGGAAGGCATTTGCTTGTTTGATTTCTGCAGTCTTCGATTGTGTCCCATAGCTTGTGCACTTATTGGACCCATTAGAGGTAGTTATAGTGCGGCGGTAGAGATGAACAGATGATGAAGACTCTGCAAGTGAATCTGTTGTGATGTATCTTATGTATTTGTGCATCTTTGCAATGGATTGGTCACTCTATTTTGGAGTAGGACTGAAGACGTAGCCAGGAGATCTGGTGAACTCCGTAATCAAATCGTGTCCCTAATGTGCTTGAATGATTTTTCATTTTCATGTGGATGATTCTATGTTACACACTTATATTATGCTCATTTTCACTTGCACTAATGTCAGAAAAATGATCCTATTGGTCCCGATTGTTTCGAGCGGGTTCGATGACTTTCCGGGCTTGCCCCCAGGATCAGATCAAGTGGTATCAGAGTAGGCTAACAAGTGTTGTAGGTTGTGGACTGTTATGAGCAAAAGTTTGCAGTGTGCAAAAATCCAGGAATTGGAAGTAGTTTGTGCAGGAACCAAAGAAGAAAGAATTAGATGAGCATACCTGCAAGAAGATTTTGGGGACCAAAAGCCTTCCCAGTGGGCAGGAATGATCCAAGAGGATCTAAAAAGGCCAATTTTCAAAATCATCATATTGCAACAAAAATAGTACCATGTCTAAGAGCTCGTCAAGCCGATTCCAACTGTGCAAACGGTGTGTCAAATGGACTCCGGATGCAAAAGATATTGCATTTTGAAGTTTGGCTGAAGTGCCATGTGGCACTCCCTCAAGATGCCACGTGGTAGTCAAAAAGTGCATTCTAATGACACGGCCTGATGATCTGGCATGTTGACATGGCATGATGATGTGGCATGCTAACATGGCATGATGATGTGGCATGATGACATGGCATGGTGATGTGGCATGATGACATAACATGTTGATGTGGCATGATGACATGGCATGCTAAATGGAATGATGATGTGGTATGATGACATGACATGCTGATGTGGCATGATGATGTGGCATGGTGACATGGCATGATGAAATGCCATGATGACTAGCATGCATGCATTTGTGCTTGAAATGAGTTTTAGGACATTCATGCATATTACTCATGAGAAATTGTAAAATGATTAATATTTGAAGTGAGTGGAAAAATTACTCACATATTACTCATTTATTTTATTCCTTGAGTTGTTATGAAGTTAATGCATGGTTGTAACCAAAAATAAACATGCCATATTTGTAAAGAAGTTGTAACAAGTTGGTTTATGGTTGAAAAACCAACATGCTATTTAAAAAAGGGATTTTGCTATGTAATGGATTATTGTTGGATTTTGTAAATGTCATTATGGGGAAATAACTAAATGTGAAAACCCATGGGCCTATGGGCATGAACCATATTTTTGGTTTATGTTCTTAAAATCCAAACCAATTTGTAACTAATCCCGATTTGGAGAATCACATGTATCATGCCACCAAGAGTAGCTTCTCCTATTTAAGCACTTGCCATGTGCATTTGAAGGGGGCTCAAGTTTGGAGAAATGTAGCTCATAGAGGAAGCAAGCATCTGAGAGGCCCCATTGGGGGTCTCCATTGGAGAAGCTCATGGAGAGGCTCCAACCTTGTAGTTCCAACTCATAGAGCAAGCATGGCTCCATCATGTCCGAGGGTGATCCAGCGTAGGAGAAGCAGAGTCAATCGAGGAGGCAACATTTCAATTTGCATTTGAAGGCAGGTAGTGACCATCTACACTCTCATCCAGAAGGACTAAGGTGAAGGGATTGGTTGGTAAGAGTGTGAATTTGGTTTTATTGATGCACTTGTCATGCAAACATATTGTCGTCTATTGAGACTATCCTGCAGAAGATCGTGTGGCGTAGCTCGAGGTTCGTGGCTCGTAGAGTTAGTTGAAAGAGTACGATTTGCAACATTATGCAAGTTCTTGATCCGCTCGAGGTTCGTGGCTCGTAGAGTCAGTTGAAAGAGTGTGATTGGCTACACTGGGAAAATATCTTCATGTCCAAGTTTGGCAACTTCTCGAGACAAAGGAGACAGGCATTTTCTTGCTTGTTTTCTGCAGTCTTTGATTGAGTCCTATATCTTGTGCACTTATGTGACCCATCAGAGGTAGTTATGGTGCGGTGGTAGAGACGAACAGATGATGAATACTCTGCAGGTGAATCTGTTGTGATGTATCTTATGTATTTGTGCATCTTTGCAATGGATTGGTCACTCTATTTTGGAGTAGGCCTGGAGATGTAGCCAGGAGATCTGGTGAACTCTGTAATCAAATCGTGTCCCTAATGTGCTTGAATGATTTTTCATTTTCACGTGGATGATTCTATTTTACACACTTATATTATGCTCATGTTCACTTGCACTAACGTCAGAAAAATGATCCTATTGGCCCCGATTGTTTCAAGTAGGTTCAGTGACTTTTCGGGCTCGGCCCCAGGATTAGATCAGTGCATAATCCAAATATTTTTGGAGTTTTCCTTGACATGGATCCAACTCA
Source organism: Pseudotsuga menziesii (assembly GCA_001517045.1). Classification (NCBI taxonomy): domain Eukaryota; kingdom Viridiplantae; phylum Streptophyta; class Pinopsida; order Pinales; family Pinaceae; genus Pseudotsuga; species Pseudotsuga menziesii. The sequence continues at coordinate 752,000 of LPNX010805682.1, forward strand.
CTTGACTCCTGGCCTTCCATATGCCTTGAGATCGCTCGGATTCGACCTTTCATTACCCCTTTGAAAAGATATATAGAGAAATATATGGTACATTGAAGGCATATGAGAGAATTGAGAGCAAACAAACTATAGTCCATTGTTGCCGAAACTTGTGCTTGAGTCTACATCCCTTTGTCCCTTGGAGCACTTTTGTGTTCTTCCCAAGATTTCCTTTTTCTTCTGAGCTTGCTGTCGAGATATTGAGGGTTGAGGTGGTGGAGGCCCAAGTGGGGGATTCAGTTTCTCCAATTCGCAGACATGTTGACAGAGGTTGTATCCATTGTAATATCTGATTTTATATTAATAGAACTATCTTTTCCTGTCCAATAATGTGTGTTTCAATGAATATTTTATCCATGGATGTTTTCAAATGCTTATACATTGTTGATTATATATGCTAGAATAGATCTAACACCAATATATACAGTATGCTTGTATTGCTTACTTATTGTTGAGGATGTAATCTATCAATTCAAGATGAAGTTGGAAAGCTCAACGGGGATCTACTTCAACCATCTAGAATTAGGTACGAGGTCTCATCTTTAGTGTTAGATATTTAATTTCTATTGCATATTGGAAAGGATTGATCTCTGGAGTCAAGCTGTCTGTTGTGGTACCCCAAGCCATTGGAATTTCTCTCCATAACAACAACACAGAGCTTTCTTCCGTTCTACTTTGTGAAAGCGATTCCCATGTGCTATGCTAACGACCAATTGTTTACTTAGGCTTCTTCGGGTATATCTTTCTGCTTTTTTTACCAGCCTGCTTCTTACAAACCATGTCACTCAAAGGATAACAAGAAGACCCGAATCCATCACCTGATCATTTTTTCGACCCATCCTTCATCTGGTGACATTGTTGTAGGAGGAGGCCGAAAAGAAGGTGGTCATGCACTTGGTGATGATAAATGACTTAAGAAGCTTATCATCCTTGTACCCCTTTTCTTCCTCCTATGAGGAGGGTTTTCCCATGATCCATGTAGCCAGGTTTACGTCTGACCCTCTCCTCTCCCACAACCTAACAGTCAAGTGGAGATCCTAGGGGTGGTGTTGAAGGCTCTAGACCCAACACCTGGTCCTAGAACAAACATTCGCTCCAACACTTCTGCCACCACTGTGAGCTGGGACTTCGGAGGTCATGACTACAACTGGGAGTGTTGGAGGGATTTCGCGGGGATGTCAAAACCCATGTACTACACATCCAAAGGCCAGGCTATGTAGAAGCAGGTGAACCCCCCTTGCTATTTAACATCTGTGCCCCAGTGGTTGGTGTTTTTCTAGTATGGATAACCAAAATGCAGATCTATGTTTTCCTACTAAGAGTACCCCTTATCAAACTAACTTCTTGAACCACATAGTCATGGCTGTCTGTGAAGGAACTTGACACTTCTCGGCATTCAACTCTATACTTCTTATCATCTACACATTTGCATGTCTCAAAATATCCCTAGGAGATGGCGTTATATAGGGAGATCCGACATGGCCCAGAAAGAGCTATACCCATCCTTCCGACGTTCAATCATATTATCCAATATGGGCAAGATTCCAAACAATTCTCGTGTGGTTTCCAAGCTGGTTTCAAGGGCTGTGGATTTGACCTTTCTTTCCCTTTCAATTATCATGACGGTGGCACCGTGCTACTTTAGTTCTTTTCCTCCCTTGGCCTTGTGCAAATGCCAAGTCTGTCACCTCAACGAATCAACCCTCTATCTTTCTCATGGCTCCCTTCGAAGTGAACCACATTCCACACTTGTGAATTGAGGAAATTAGCGTCGTTGGGAAAGACTTTCACCTTAGGCTCATCCCAAATGGCGTCAAAGGAATCAACCAGTCTGTAATGGGGGCAGATTACATGCATGAATGTCTCCTCCACTGTCATCTTCGCACTGGATGTGAAACCTGTACCTTGGGAGCCTTCCCAGCCATCTGATCTGAGGAATCTTTCACATCGACCGTCCACATTCCATTCCATATGCCGCCAACTTTTCTCCTTTGAACACCGCGAGTAGTTTTGGATCGTGACATGTTCTCAGTCATCGATCACGACCGACCCTTCATGCAGCCGTAGATCTGATTGGGCCCCATTATCTTTCATAATGAGAAGTTTTAACATTCATCCATGCTAGTCCACTCTACGAAATAAACCATGGATGTAGATTTATCTCCTTTCTTATCGTGGCTGTTGATCTCCGTGACCACTACACCTCTTTCATGATTTGAAATCATGGCTTTACCCGGACAAGTATGGCTTGTGAAATTGATTGAGGCCGTACATCTGACTTAGATCCCATCTCAACTGTAGAATGTTTCTGACCTTTAACCCATTTCGCAATCCAAAAAACACGGCTTTGGTCGAGCATGTTCGCTAGCACGAAATGGTTTGGAGCCATTGATCCACCTCCGATCAATCTCAACCTTTGATTTCGAGTCTCGCTCAATGCCTTTAGCACACCTTCGATTTTTTCCTTTGCCTTGCACTTATAATAACCTGAAGGGGATTTCACATGAAGTTTGCGAGAATGGGACCCTCATCAAAATCCTATCAGGTTCTCAAATCAATTGTTAAAAATGGAGTGTTAACAGTCCACTATTTTTAAAGATTATGATGATGGTTTTTTATATATAGTAACGACTCTTGTAGATTAAGAAATCTCATGGGTTTAATTTGTTATGTGAATGATAGTAGAGTTATGTAAAATATTACTGTGCACGCATTTTATGTGGTGGTTCTTATTAATCCTGTGACTTGGATTTGTAAACCCACAAAGGTTGATACTACGACCTCTGTCGTAATTTACAGAGTTCTTTAATTTGTTTTACAAATTTTACTTAATTAATTAATATGTGATAGTTGTGAGTGATTTTAGATGGGACCTTTAAATGATTTATGCATGCAATGATGATGTTGTTTATTTAAATACTATGAGTGTTTATTTATTATAAGAAAGAGATTTGAATCTTGGAACAAAATAATGGTCATGATACTTACTCTCTTTGTTTATTGATGATGATGTTATTTTAAATGGAATGATTTAGTATTTATCTTGTTTTTAATGATGCAGAGCTTGAAAGGTCTTTAATGGTTTATTATCTATGTTTTAAAGTTAAATGATTAAATCTCGTACTTAGTTTATTAGATTTGTAAATCTATTTTATATATGTTAGTATATGTGTGTATATACATAGTATTTCAACTATCGATAACAACTTAGCTTATATGAGTTGTAGCTTATACTTATATATATAACTCCTACTTATAAACTAGTTTTAATTAAATCTAAAACAAGCCTCTACTAACAAATGGAATACGTCAGTAGAGAAAAAAGGCCAAAAGAATAGCTATATAATAACCTGAAACAAAACTTAGTTTACAAAAAACACAGTTTAAGTAATGAAGACAAATACAGGATAAAACTTAAATGAACAAACCCTAGTAAATATAGCATGAGATATAATTTGCAGCCTAGGGTTATATGTTAAGAAATGTAAATCCTAGAAGATATAAATAGAACAACCATTTATAGGGTTAGAAAATATAATATGAACCCTTACTTAATTCAACCAACATTCATGTTAGGAAATGGAAGAGGAAGACTAGGATCTCGTACCTGTAATTTGTGAAGCTCCTTTAATGGTTGAACTTGCACACTTAAATAACCAGCAGTAACAATTCATAGGCATATCTAACCTATGTTTTATATGACTGAATCACTTGGGAAATACCTCATTCCTCCCAACCATGACCGGGAACCATTCCTGGTTTAAATCCAGATCCTCCCGAGATGGACTCCAACATGCAAGTAGCTTAGAGCTCCTAAGGTATGATTTCCTATCTGGTAATTAGTTATGGATCACTTATCCTTTTCCTTACAGGACAAATGTTCTCCAAGAATTCGCTTGAGAGAAAAATAGGTAGAATAATAATTCTCCAAAGATAGATCAGAACCCCAAGCCTTTCCTTGGCTTGAGTCTTTATAGACAGACTTTTCTGTCAAAGGGGCAGTTAAATCAAGAAACCTTGATTTCTTGATTTAACCATTTTTTAAATTACTTGGGTAATTTTCAATACTTTTAACTTAGGAACTTTTAACTAGTTTTTAATTAATACTTTTGTAGCCATTGTACTATTTATGAATATTTTAATAATAAATAAGAATTGATGGAGCTTTTCTTCTTTCTTACATTTATTTATATTATTAATATATTTAATTCTTTATAGATACCATGTATAAACTACATAATAATTTCTTTATTTAACCATTTTTTAAATTACTTGGGTAATTTTCAATACTTTTAACTTTGGAACTTTTAACTAGTTTTTAATTAATACTTTTGTAGGCATTGCACTGCTTATGAATATTTTAATAATAAATAAGAATTGATGGAGCTTTTCTTCTTTCTTACATTTATTTATATTATTAATATATTTAATTTTTTATAGATACCATGTATAAAGTACATAATAATATAACACTTGTTAACATTTGTCTTTTGGCATCATATACCATGATCCCTAGACTTAAAGACACTTCTTCATTAAGGTCAAGTAGATAGATGGTTTAGGTCTACTAGGCTAGCCAAATCTAAACATCATTGCATGTTGGATTTCCCTCGTATAATGTGTTAGTTCTTTAGTACTTGACGAGAATGCAAAAAATTGAAATTTCATTTAATCACTTATAAATAAGTATGATGAGATCAATATTTTTTCTTGACTCGTTTTCACTCGACAATTATTAAATTCTTTTCAATAACCCCTAGCGCTTACCAAAGCCTATACTCAATGCTTTAATAGGGAGTTACAACTTAGTACAATTCTAGATATCTTTGCTCAACACTAATTCTAGGATGTACTTGTATGATACACCTAGGGATAAAAAGGCCAAGGATACGATGCTCCAGATCTTATGCTCAACATCAACATGGCAGGCTCTTGGGCTTATCCCCAACACTTCCAATTATATTTTCATGTGTTCCAGAGCTTCTTGCTCAACACAAAGGTAAGTAATCATGTGCTCCATAGCTTCTCGCTCAACACAAATCATCAATCACTTTTGTTCTCCAGAGCTCCTCGCTCAACACAAAACATCTCATCAATCATGTGCTTCAGGGTCCATGCCCAACACAAACAAGCATATATATATATATATCATCAATAATTGGCTTACAACCAATATATAAAATAAATCATCATGTTCATATGCAGTGGGGTCTTCTACGTAATATATATAAAAATAAAACATCAAGATAATCATCATAATCAATAGGCACATGCCTATAAGTGTTACGTCCAAAATTTGAGATATTACATTTGTGTTGAACGAGAAGCTCTGGAGCACATGACTTTTGAGACATTTATGTGGAGCATGAAGCTCTGGAACACATTAAATGATAAATTGGAAGTGTTGGGCATAGGACCTAGAGCCTTCCATGTTGATGTTGCACATAAGTTGTCGAACATCGGATCCTTGGACATTGTATCCATAGGTGTATCATACAAGTACATCCTAGAATTAGTGATGAGCAAGGAGATTTAGAATTGCACTAAGTTTGTGACTCGCTAATTTTATCGTTGATTATGGGATCTGGATAAGTGGTAGGAGTTATTAAAAAGAATTAATTATGTCGAGTGGGAACGACTCGAGAAACATATTGATCCGATCTGACTTATTTATAAGTGATTAAATGAAATTTTGAATTTATGTCTCTTATCAAGTATTAAAGAACTACCATGTTATACGAGGGAATCCAACATGCAAGGATGTTTAGATTTTCCTAGCTTAGTAGACCTAACCACCTACCTGATGACCTTAATGAAGAAAGTGTCATAAGTTTAGGGATCATAATATATGATACCCAAAGGAAAGTGTTAACAAATAATATATTATTATATATTTTATACATGGTATGTATAAATAGTAAGTATAGTAATAATATTAATAATGTAAGAAAGAAGGAAAAGCTTCATCTATTATTATTTATTACTAAAAGAAAATTAAATAGTATAATACCTACAAAAGTCCAATTAGGAACTAGTTAAAAGTTCCTAAGTTATAATATTAAAAGTACCTAAATTTAATAAAGAGGGTTAAATAGAGAAATCAAATGATTCTTGATTTAACTGCCCCATTGATTGAAAATTTTGTCTATAAAGTCCCAAGCCAAAGAGAAGCTTGTGGATCTCTTCCATCATTTTGGAGTCATTATTCTGCCTGATTATTCTGAAGAGAGTTCTTGGAGAATATTTTACTAAGAGGAAAAATGAGAACTAATTCATACCTAATATCCGAGTTACGGAAGCCTTACCTTAGGAGCTCTAAGCTACTTGCATGTTGGAACCAACTCGGGGGCATACAGATTAAAACCAGGAACGGTTTTGGGTCATGGTTGGGTGGAATGTGGTCGTTCCCAAGTGATTCAGTCATCTATATAGAGGTCAGATCACCCTGTGATATGTTAATGTTGGGTAATTGAGTGTATAGGTTTCAGCCATTGGAATAGCTTCACCTTTCAAGTATGAGGTTCTTGATTTTCTTTTTCATTATCTAGAATTGTTTATGGTTAGAATATGCAAGTGTTTATGTTATAATTCTAACCCTATGTTCACCATTGTTTTTCTGTCAAATTCTTTGAGGGTTTACATATGATTTTAAGACCCTATATCTATAATTTAATTCCTCTTTAAGATTTATCAAGGGTTTTGTTCTTTCAGTTTTACTTCTGCATTTTCTTCTATAGCTTAAACTTTGTTTTCCTAAAACCTAGGAATTATTTCTAACAAGTGCCTATGTGTTTATTTACATATGAACTCTACTCGCAAATTTCATATTTCCAGCAGAGCTAGGTTTAGAAGTAAAAGACTAGTACAAGTTAAGTTTTAAACAAAACATAATTATAAAATAAAACTAACTAATATAGTAAACAAAACTATATTCTAATTTAGTAATAGTATAAACACATGGTTCCATAACTCAAAGAAATCATAAAATCAAAGTATTAAAGCTAAGATAAAAACCATCAAATACCTCTCATGGTCTGTATAAATATATTCCTATTAACAACAAGGATAAGAATTATAATTTATCATAAATCAAACCTATAGTCAAAGTATCGAGACCATCTAATGGTCCACGATTTATGCTTCACCAATAATCCACAATTTAATCAAACTATATATTATTACTACCAACTACACCCACATATTCGTAATACAATAAACAAATTATCCACATAAATAATCCCTTGCAAATATAACAAATCGACCCTTAAATACTTACAAACCACGTGATAAACAATCTCATGTCATAACGAAAATACCAACGCAATAAAGAAACCCCAATACTAAGTACAATATTCATTAAAAATAAATATAAATGCATAGAGTTCACATGATCGATTCATGTGGGCATTAAGCCCAAATCTCATCCATATAATTATTAAACCCTCATCACCATAAACGACAAAGGATCGATTCATGTAGGGTCTATCTTATTTACAAGTCATCATGAACAAATCCTATAGGATCTCATACTCATGATGTAACCTTTCACTAATCAAAGCCATGCTATATTACATATACGTAGGTTGTAATTAAAAACATAAATTGTTTATGCAGATGTCGAAAGACGCAATCAAATTTACACACTGTAACTATGGCCCTCGGCCTTTTACATACCCAAATAGTTAAATAAAATACCCATGCTGCAACCTTGTCAATGCTATGTAATAGCCATGAAATTATTTAGAGGATTCCATCTCAAGGCTATGGCCATTTATTTTACAACTTAAAATAGTATTGTAAAACCATTAAAACCTATCAACAAATTACCAACAACCACCACTGGAAAACAAAAAGGTTTTCACCCACAGTGAGATTTTATATTCCAAATACACAACTCAATCATAAACAACAAGTCTCTATCTGATAAGATATCACAACTTCAATGGAGGGAACCCCAATTCCATTTACGGCATGGCCCCCAAATCCAAAAATTCTGTCACGCATTCATCCATACAAATAACTCAAGCAATGTTTATGAATCCACACAGTCCATTAATAATCATAACACGAAATAAGCATAGTATGTATTCACTCGTTACATATATAAACATAATCTTTACCCAAAATCAATAAAGAGTTTACACAATCATTTACATTCGGCCTTGCACCATCAGAAGCAATAGTGCTGGCCCATTGCAAGAAATGGTGCTGCCCCATTGACATTAATCAAAACTTATTGACAAATACAGAAAGCTATCGAGAGTTACCCAGTCTCAAATTAACCACATAGAGTTTCCATTACATTTTTTATTACATTAAAGCTCTGACCCGAAGGAATTAAAAACCCCACAAGAAAAACCCCAAGTCCATCACTTTGAAATGCAGTACCCTTTAAAAGTTACACTGAGACCCCATCCCAAACGCATCCATTAGAAACCAGAGCCAAGTAATTCAAACCCACGATGAATAATAACCTTGTATTAACCATGAAGCAACGAGGGAAAAAGTTAAAAACTTGTACAGTAGGATTACCCAAATGGGTATGGCTTTTCCCATAGCTTTGCCATAGCTACGACCCACAATTTTTTCCACCCCCTGCAACCTGCAACATAGAGGTGGCCATGATGAGAAGTATTCCTTTTAACCAAACTGAATCAACAAAGGATGCTAATAAACCATACCATTCACATACCTTTCAAGTAACTGTCGCTGCACACCATTACACCACGCAGGAGCAGAGCACAATCAGCCAAGCTATGAATGAACCAAATTAACGCATGAGTTAAGCCCTAAGCTTGGTTTCCACCTTTCCCAATGTGCATTTATGTCGCCACCCTTGTGTCCATTAACGCGCTTAAAACCCATAATCCTATAGGTCTTTCCACTATATTAAAACCTTGTTCCAAATCAACGTGAATGGCATAAACCCCACTATGCATCGAATTACTTAGGCTTTAAGCAATAAGTCCATGGCATATGAAATATGCCATGGAATTCTTTAAGCCAATGTTTTTATAAATCCTTTTCCAACTATTAAAAATTTACACTAAGACTAGGTAAAAGCATGAAATACTTTATAAGCCTTTATACCATAGTAAACAAGTGCCATACAAATAATAAGTCTATGTCACGTAAATAAATACTGCAGTAGTGACCGAAACACTATCGTATAGTCCATAGGTACAATAACAAAAACTCATGCAACACAGGCTAATAAACTATTTAGCATGATTTAAATATCATCCAACAATCAGTGCAATGTCGCTAGGATAGATTTGTAGAAATGGGTGCCAGTACCTAAACTAACAATATGCCCGTTGAGCATTATAAATAGTTTTCTTTCACCAAGTGCACCTGCACATAAAGTGGATAGAAATGCATTAGTTCACCAAAACTAAGTAATCCCTATGTGACAAGAAGGAAATTGTTACCTCTCACGTAGTTACGAGGGAAACTAGTCCCACCACTCCACCCCTTTTTCCAAGGACAAAGTTAAGCCAGAATCATGTATACAACAGTAAGCACATGTTATAATCAATGAAGTGCATAATCAAATAACTAACTTACACATCAATTCATAACCATAGAGCAACATAGTAAACAAGAATCATGACAACGTAAGTAAATACAGGAATGATCACATCTAAAAATATGGAAGCAAGACGTAAGAACAAATTACGAGAATACAACACTATAAACAAAGTATGACACATTCTGTAAGTTCAAATAATGTCCAGCATAAGTAGTTTTGACTAGCCGGGAACATGCTAGAAGAAAAACGTGCTCAATATGCTGCTGAACCTGAAGTTCTACACTCTTCCCATCTTACACTCACTGAGCTGGTGTTTCATGTTGCCCAGTAGTGTAGTGCTCCAGTCATAAACCATGGGTCTCATGGACTCCACTGCGTAGAACATCAGAGGCCACAAGGCCTAGTGGATTGAAGCCAAGCTTGTTACCTACTCAATATCAGTAGGATGACCTTTAGTCCTAGCACCTGTATAGAGCTGGTTGGGATCTAACTCCCCACCTTCTTCGTGTCTGGATAGCAGTACACCACAATGTACTCATCGATAGTTAGGCTACCTCCGGGCCCACCGTGAGAACGAAGGTTCACTACTTCCCCCCATTGGGAAAGTATAGTAATAAAATATATGTCCTCCACTTCTATGGTGAGGGACATCCCATCTATCTGGAAGGACTCAGAGTCTGGATCCCAGTAATCCACTAGCATCTGCAATAGTATTGGTTTGGCCCTCAAGCCACCAAGACACCAAAATTTATAGAGCCCACATGCACGTAGGGCTTGTTGAGCCATTAGATTAGCCCGTATTTCCTCCTCTACATTACCATGTTCACGCTCTCTCCATTCTAGGACCATCCTGCACAAAAAATTGCAAGTTTTCCCATTAGATTACTTAAAAAACCTCTTGTGCGGTTGCATATGTGACTGTTTGCCAAACAGCCGCATATGTACACGAATGTGAGGGCATTTTCTACATATATCCATCCCTATACACAGAAAAACCCTCGATTTTTGTGTGGGCCACAGTGCCTTTGGTAGAATGGCCTAGAAACCTCAAATGACCATGGAATTTGATAAAAGAATGCATCAAAATGAAAGAGAAGAGCATGGGTAAGTACCTAGAAGAAACGGTAGTGGATTCCGCTGGTTGGATCTCCTGGAATTCGCTGTTGAAAATCTGAGCTCAATTGGGTAAAAATTTCAAATGTTTTATAATGTTTTGAATTTTTTACTATTTATAGAAATTTTTCAAATTTTTGAAAATTTTTACCCCCTTTCCTATAGTTTGGACCATTTCTAATCATTTTGGACCATCTTTAACCTAATTCATGATGTAGGAGACCTTTTTGAGTGTCGTTTTAGCCGCAGGATTGACCCGTTCATGCTGATCTCAGGTATCATGTCTAAACTATCATCTAGGTTGGGTTTCATCACCATTTACATTTTGCATGACCTTACGACTGTTTCATCATAGCATTAGGTACAAAACCACTCTATTATGTCACATAACCTTCTTGTTGTTTTAGAAGTGGCATGGTATGAGTGGTAGAGCTTGACCTTACATGGGTACCCTAATTAGTGCCTTATCTGGATCTGGTGCCCATGCTGACATTCTTTTCTTTATGGTGTGGGAGTCCGTTGTATAGTACCGCCATGACATTTCGCAAGAGCCTCATACTCCTCTTGATCTTTCGCTGGCCTATTTCTCTTAGGACTCCCTTATGTCAAGTTGTAATTGCATTATCATGAGATTTTCCTGCCTTATTGAGCTTTATACTGGCTTCCCTGACATTGCATTTCAGCCATATAGCCTAAGCTTGTCTCATGTCTAGCCATGCAGAGCCATTTTATATATCCTTTGCAGCTTGATTTCCTTTTTACCGGGAGGGGATTTTCCCTCGAGTGTCGATATCCTACACATGTGTCCTTGCATTGAGCATAGGTATGTTCCATTGCTGAGAACTAGTTTGTTTGCCCCTATGACACTCGTCTCCTCCTAGTTTGTAAATATAAAGCAATTTTATTCTTTTTCAAGCTTTTTAAATATTTGAAAAAGTAGAAAAAAATCAAAAAACCAAAAATCCGGATAAGGAAAGATGTTATATTTGGCAGCTGTCGAGTCGTGTCGCCTTCGAACAAAGCACTATATATCACATCCATTAGTTGGGCTTATATTTTGACTTTAGGAGTTGTACTTGTTTATCTAAGTTTATATCGACCGACTGGTTAAGCTTCTAGTCCCCATGGAGCCTCTGTCGATGCCTCCTGTGTTGCAGAGATGTCCTAGTTTCATATATTGAGTCTATGCTACCTTTATTCAGTCACCATTCACCGTTATTCTCTTGTTTGAATGAAGTTGAAACCTGAGTCGACCATTCCTTAGTTATCTTGGCTTTGCATGTCGGCCATTCCCAGTAGAGTTACTGGCTCATGCACCTTATGATTGAGTCCTTCCACATTATACAACTTTGCTGAGTACCTCGTGTTGGATGATGGAGTATGCCTTAATTCCCTCCTTCTAGCAGATTTCATCCCATCGACTTCAGATAATTTATTCTAGGATTGGAATCTAGAGTCATTTTTTAGTGCCTTGAGACTTGCAGTCATCAGTGGCAGGTTCTCTCGCCATTGAAAGTCCTTGGGATTACATCAATGTCCCCTGATCGATGGATCCTCTCAAGTGCTCGACCTCAACACATTTATTCACACTTGTTAGTTTTCACTCTAGTACCTTGATTCCCATTTTCATTATCACTGGGTGATCTTGCGTCTATTAACGGTATACATTAATGACCGGTAATCAAACGATGGACTACTATGTTCGGCCTCGACAACTCTATTCACATAGTAGGACATGTTCTCGTAGCTGTTTGTGTAGAAGACCTTCCAAATTGGGGCATCTCTTATATGGTACCTCCTTGATCATGCCAATGTTCATGAGATTTCATCTCTCGTGACTTGATTCCAGTATATGTCAGACATTTCTAGCTATTATGGAGATCTTGATCCATTATATATCTTCAGCCATTTTGGAGATCATGGTCCTTGGTATATCTTCATCATGGAGATTCTGATCTATGTATATTGTACATGGCGATGACCACTTATGTGATATCTTGTATCATGCCTATTCATGGCCATTGTACTCTTATGTATCTAGGACTGCTATATATATTTGCAATATGTGCAGAGTTGTATCATTGTACTATGTTGATTGGGTGGCTGGTCTTCCATTTTGGATCCTTCATCACTCCACTTCTAGGATGGACTTATAATGTATTTCGGTCATTGTATGACCCCTCTGACCTCTAGGTGAATCACACTTGTATGGCCTTCCCCTGTCCCTCTACAGACTCCTTAGATCCCTTGGACCATTTTTTGTCCTTTGATGTTTCCTTGACCATCCCTAAAAACATGTGAAAATTAGTACACACAACTTTTAAACCCCTGATCACATATATACGTAGGTTTGACCCATAAACCGCATACATCAGGATGTGTGCATGATCCAGGAGGATCTAAAAAGGCCAATTTTCAAAATCATCATATTGCAAAAAACATATTACCATGTCTTAGATCTCCTCAAGCCGATTCCAATGGTGCAAACGGTGTGTCAAACGGACTCCGGATGCGAAAGATATTGCGTTTTGAAGTTTGGCCCCAACAGGGAAAATTTTTGCTGAAGTGCCACGTGACACTCCCTCAAGATGCCACGTGGTAGTCAAAATGTGCATTCTAATGACATGGCATGATAATGTGTCATGCTTATGTGTCATGATGACATGGCATGATGATGTGGCATGGTGACATGGCATGATGAAATGGCACGATGACTAGCATGCATGCATTTGTCCTTGAAATGAGTTTTAGGACATTCATGCATATTACTCATGATAAATTGTAAAATGATTAATATTTGAAGTGAGTGGAAAAATTACTCACGTATTACTCATTTATTTTATTCCTTGAGTTGTTATGAAGTTAATGCATGGTTGTAACCAAAAACAAACATGCCATATTTGTAATGAAGTTGTAACAAGTTGGTTTATGGTTGAAAAAACAACATGCTATTTAAAAAAGGGATTTTGTTATGTAATGGATTATTGTTGGATTTTGTAAATGTCATTATGGGGAAGTAACTAAATATGAAAACCCATGGGCATGTGGACATGAACCATATTTTTGGTTTATGTTCTTAAAAGCCAAACCAATTTGTAACTAATCCCAATTTGGAGAATCACATGTATCATGCCACCAAGAGTAGCTTCTCCTATTTAAGCACTTGTCATGTGCATTTGAAGGGGGCTCAAGTTTAGAGAGATGTATCCCATAGAGGAAGCAAGAATCTAAGAGGCCCCATTGGGGGTCTCCATTGGAGAAGCTCATGGAGAGGCTCCAACCTTGTAGTTCCATCTCAGAGAGCAAGCATGGCTCCATCATGTCCGAGGGTGATCCAGCGTAGAAGACAAAGAAGCAGAGTCAGTCGAGGAGGCAACATTTCAATTTGAATTTGAAGGCAAGTAGTGACCATCTACACTCTCATCTCGAAGGACTAAGGTGAAGGGATTGGTTGGTAAGAGTGTGACTTTGGTTTTATTGATGCACTTGGAATGCAAACATATTGTGATCTATTGAGACTATCCTGCAGAAGATCGTGTGGTGTAGCTCAAGGTTCGTGGCTCATAGAGTCCGTTGAAAGAGTGTGATTTGCAACATTATGCAAGTCTTTGATCCGATCAAGGTTCGTGGCTCGTAGAGTCAGTTGAAGGAGTGTGATTGGCTACATTGGGAAAATATCTTCATGTCCAAGTTTGACAACTTCTTGAGACAAAGGAGGCAGGCATTTGCTTGCTTGATTTCTGCAGTCTTCGATTGAGTCCCATAGCTTGTGCACTTATGTGACCCATCAGAGGTAGTTATGGTGCGGTGGTAGAGACGAACAGATGATGAAGAATCTGCAGGTGAATCTGTTGTGATGTATCTTATGTATTTGTGCATCTTTGCAATGGATTGGTCACTCTATTTTGGAGTAGGCCCGGAGACGTAGCCAAGAGATTTGGTGAAATCCGTAGTCAAATCATGTCCCTAATGTGCTTGAATGATTTTTCATTTTCATGTGGATGATTATATGTTACACACTTATATTATGCTCATGTTCACTTGCACTAATGTCAGAAAAATGATCCTATTGGTCCCAATTGTTTCGAGCCGGTTCGATGACTTTTCGAGCTTGCACCCGGGATCAGATCAAGTGGTATAAGAGTAGGATGACAAGTGTTGTAGGTTGTGTACTGTTATGAGCAAAATTTTACAGTGTGCAAAAATCTAGAAATTGGAAGCAGTTTGTGCAGGCACCAAAGAAGCAAGAAGTAGATGAGCATACCTGCAAGAAGCTTTTGGGGACCAAAATCCTTCCTAGTGGGGAGGAATGATCTCGGAGGATCTAAAAAGGACAATTTTAAAAATCATGATTATGCAAAAAAAATATTACCATGTCTAAGTCAGCTCGTCAAGACGATTCCAACGGTGCAAACGACGTGTCAAACAGACTCCGGATGCAAAAGATATTGCGTTTTGAAGTTTGGCGGAAGTGCCACGTGGCAGTCCCTCAAGCTGCCAAGTGGTAGTCAAAAAGTGCATTCTAATGACATGGCATGATAATGTGTCATGCTAACATGGCATGATGATGTGTCATGCTGACCTGGCATGATGATGTGGCATGCTAACATGGCATGATGATGTGGCATGCTGACATGGCATGGTGATGTGGCATGCTGACATGGCATGCTAAATGACATGATCATGTGGTATGATGACATGGCATGCTGATGTGGCATGATGACATGGCATGATGATGTGGCATGGTGACATGACATGATGAAATGGCATGATGACTAGCATGCATGCATTTGTGCTTGAAATGAGTTTTAGGACATTCATGCATATTGCTCATGAGAAATTGTAAAATGATTGATATTTGAAGTGAGTGGAAAAATTACTCACATATTACTCATTTATTTTATTCCTTGAGTTGTTATGAAGTTAATGCATGGTTGTAACCAAAAACAAACATGCCATATTTGTAAAGAAGTTGTAACAAGTTGGTTTATGGTTGAAAAACCAACATGCTATTTAAAAAGGGGATTTTGTTATGTAATGGATTATTGATGGATTTTGTAAATGTCATTATGGGGAAGTAACTAAATTTGAAAACCCATGGGCCTGTGGGCATGAACCATATTTTTGGTTTATGTTCTTAAAAGCCAAACCAATTTGCAACTAATCCCAATTTGGAGAATCACATGTATCATGCCACCAAGAGTAGCTTCTCGTATTTAAGCACTTGTCATGTGCATTTGAAGGGGGATCAAGTTTGGAGAGATGTATCCCATAGAGGAAGCAAGCATCTGAGACGCCCCATTGGGGGTCTCCATTGGAGAAGCTCATGGAGAGGCTCCAACCTTGTAGTTCCAGCTCAGAGAGCAAGCATGGCTTCATCATGTCCAAGGGTGATCCAGCGTAGGAGACAAAGAAGCAGAGTCAGTCGAGGAGGCAACATTTCAATTTGCATTTGAAGGTAAGTAGCGACCATATACACTCTCATCCCGAAGGACTAAGGTGAAGGGATTGGTTGGTAAGAGTGTGACTTTGGTTTTATTGATACACTTGTCATGCAAACATATTGTCGTCTATTGAGACTATCCTGCAGAAGATCGTGTGGTGTAGCTCGAGGTTCGCAGCTCGTAGAGTTAGTTGAAAGAGTACGATTTGCAACATTATGCAAGTTCTTGATCCGCTCGAGGTTCGTGGTTCATAGAGTCAGTTGAAAGAGTGTGATTGGCTACACTGGGAAAATATCTTCATGTCCAAGTTTGGAAACTTTTCAAGACAAAGGAGGCAGGCATTTGCTTGCTTGATTTCTGTAGTCTTCGATTGAGTCATATAGCTTGTGCACTTGTGTGACCCATCAGAGGTAGTTATGGTGTGGCGGTAGAGACGAACAGATGATGAAGACTCTGCAGGTGAATCTGTTGTGATGTATCTTATGTATTTGTGCATCTTTGCAATGGATTGGTCATTCTATTTTGGAGTAGGCCCAGAGATGTAACCAGGAGATCTGGTGAACTCCGTAATCAAACCGTGTCCCTAATGTGCTTGAATGATTTTTCATTTTCATGTGGATGATTCTATGTTACACACTTATATTATGCTCATGTTCACCATTGTTTCTCTGTCAAATTCTTTGAGGGTTTACATATGATTTTAAGACCCTATATCTATAATTTAATTCCTCTTTAAGATTTATCAAGGGTTTTGTTCTTTCATTTTTACTTCTGCATTTTCTTCTACAACTTAAACTTTGTTTTCCTAAAACCTAGGAATTATTTCTAACAAGTTCCTATGTGTTTATTTACATATGAACTCTACTTGCAAATTTCATATTTCCAGCAGAGCTAGGTTTAGAAGTAAAAGACTAGTTCAAGTTAAGTTTTAAACAAAACATAATTATAAAATAAAACTAACTAATATAGTAAACAAAACTATATTCTAATTTAGTAATAGTATAAACACATGGTTCTATAACTCAAAGAAATCATAAAATCAAAGTATTAAAGCTAAGATAAAAACCATCAAATACCTCTCATGGTCTGTATAAATATATTCCTATTAACAACAAGGATAAGAATTATCATTTATCATAAATCAAACCTATAGTCAAACTATCGAGACCATCTAATGGTCCATGATTTATGCTTCACCAATAATCCATAATTTAATCAAACTATATATTATTACTACCAACTACACCCACGAATTCGTAATACAATAAACCAATTATCCACATAAATAATCCCTTGCAAATATAACAAATCGACCCTTAAATACTTACAAACCACGTGATAAAGAATCTCATGTCATAACAAAAATACCAACGCAATAAAGAAACCCCAATACTAAGTACAATATTCATTAAAAATAAATATAAATGCATAGAGGTCCCATGATCGATTCATGTGGGCATTAAGCCCAAATCGCATCCATATAATTATTAAACCCTCATCACCATAAACGACAAATTATCGATTCCTATAGGGTCTATCTTATTTACAAGTGATCATGAACGAATCCTATAGGATCTCATACTCATGTCGTAACCTTCCACTAATCAAAGCCACGCTATATTACATATACGTAGGTTGTAATTAAAAACATAAATTGTTTATGCAGATGTCGAAAGACGCAATCAAATTTACACACTATAACTATGGCCCTCGGCCCTTTACATACCCAAATAGTTAAATAAAAATACCCATGCTGCAACCCTGTCAATGCTATGTAATAACCATGACATTCTTTAGAGGATTCCATCTCAAGGCTATGGCCATTTATTTTACAACTTAAAATAGTATTGTAAAACCATTAAAACCTATCAACAAATTACCAACAACCACCACTGCCAAACAAAAAGGTTTTCGACCACAGTGAGCTTTTATATTCCAAATACACAGCTCAATCATAAACAACAAGTCTCTATCTGATAAGCTATCACAACTTCAATGGCGGGAACCCCAATTCCATTTACGGCATGGCCCCCAAATCCAACAATTTTGTCACACATTCATCCATACAAATAACTCAAGCAATGTTTATGAATCCACACAGTCCATTAATAATCATAACGCAAAATAAGCACAGTATGTATTCTCTCGTTACATATATAAACATAATCTTTACCCATAATCAATAAAGATTTTACACAATCGTTTACATTCGGCCTTGCACCATTGGAAGCAATAGTGCTACCCCATTGCAAGAAATGGTGCTGCCCCATTGACATTAATCAAACCTTATTTACAAATACAGAAAGCTATCGAGAGTTACCCAGTCTCAAATTAACCACATAGAGTTTCCATTACATTTTTTATTACATTAAAGCTCCAACCCGAAGGAATTAAAAACCCCACAAGAAAAACCCCAAGTCCATCACTTTGAAATGCAGTACCCTTTAAAAGTTACACTGAGACCCCATTCCAAACGCATCCATTAGAAACCGAAGCCAAGTAATTCAAACCCACGATGAATAATAACCTTGTATTAACCATGAAGCAACGAGGGAAAAATTTAAAAACTTGTACAATGGGTTGCCCAAATGGGTATGGATTTTCTCATAGCTTTTCCATAGCTACGACCCACAATTTTTTCCACCCCCTGCAACCTGCAACATAGAGGTGGCCACGATGAGAAGTATTCCTTTTAACCAAACTGAATCAACAAAGGATGCTAATAAACCATACCATTCACATACCTTTCAATTAATTGTCGCTGCACATCATTACACCACGCAGGAGTAGAGCACAATCAGCCAAGCTATGAATGAACCAAACTAACGTATCAACCAAGCCCTAAGCTTGGTTTCCACCTTTCCCAATGTCCATTTCTGTCGCCACCCTCGTGTCCATTAACGCTCTTAAAACCCATAATCCTATTGGTCTTTCCACTATATTAAAACCTTGTTCCAAATCAATGTGAATGGCATAAACCCCACTATGCATCGAATTACTTAGGCTTTAAGACATAAGTCCATGGCATATGAAATATGCCATGGAATTCTTTAAGCCAATGTTTTTATAAATCCTTTTCCAACTATTAAAAATTTACACTAAGACTAGGTAAAAGCATGAAATACTTTATAAGCTTTTATACCATAGTAAACAAGTGCCATACAAATAATAAGTTTGTGTCACGTAAATAAATACTGCAGTAGTGACCAAGACACTATCGTATAGTCCATAGGTACAATAACAAAAACTCATGCAACACAGGCTAATAAACTATTTAGCCTGATTTAAATATCATCCAACAATCAGTGCAATGTCACTAGGATAGATTTGTAGAAATGGGTGCCACTACCTAAACCAACAACATGCCCATTGAGCATTATAAATAGTTTTCCTTCACCAAGTGCACCTGCACATAAAGTGGACAGAAATGCATTAGTTCGCCAAAACTAAGTAATCGCTATGTGACAAGAAGGAAATTGTTACCTCTCACGTAGTTACAAGGGAAACTAGTCCCGCCATTCCACCCCTTTTTCCAAGGACAAAGTTAAGTCAGAATCATGTATACGACAGTAAGCACATGTTATAATCAATGAAGTGCATAATCAAATAACTAACTTACACATCAATTCATAACCATAGAGAAACATAGTAAACAAGAATCATGACAACGTGAGTAAATACAGCAATGATCACATATAAAAATATGGAAGCAAGACGTAAGAACAAATTACGACAATACAACAGTATAAACAGAGTACGACACATTTCGTAAGTTCAAATAATGTCCAACATAAGTAGTTTTGACTAGCCTACTATTTTTTTTTCAATTTTTGGGGACATTACATTGTTAATAACAAATTAATTAGGAAATGATCAAATACAAATAATGAACATTTTAGTTATTAAGCATATGTGAACATTGTAATAAGCAATTGATTAAGTATCATCAATTAGAATTGTCATAAGGAAATTGTAATGAATAAACATAAATATTGTTCCATATGCGTGAGTATAATTGTATTGTTTAATTGTTTATCATGATTGTTTAAAACACTTATGGGTGCTTTGTTTATAAATACAATAATATTGTGTTGGTACTATGGTATTTGTCACTTAATCAAATAAATATTGTTATTATATGTTAATCACTAATTATTATTATTACTATTATTATAGTTATTTGATATCAATAATTGTAAAATTGTTCTTTACAACAAATCTTAGTGGATGACCCAAATTAGTATATCAATTATTGAATTAAGTGATTATTAGTTAGACACCGAAGAATTTCAAGAAAAGTTAAAGGGAGTATTTTATATTTTAATTGCACCAAATAAGATTAGATGGGATAGCATTAAAATAATATTTGTCATTGATTTAGTATTGTTTAAGACATCAAATTTGGATAGGATAAGACATTTAAGACACCCACCATTACCAACCCGAAAGGTCAACAATAATAATTATTTAAACGTGTACTATAAGGGAATAAGACAAGTCATTATTATCTTGCATTAAAATAGCAATACAAAGTCAAATTAAAATGGAAATACTTAAATTAGCAATGAACCATTTGACTTCCCGAGAGAGAGGGAAGTCCTATAGATAAGATTATAATTATTTCTTCCTTGGTTAGTGTAATTGTATTAATGATTTAAAATACGAAAAATATGGAGGGCTAAGGCGATGGAGTAATCCTGAAGGATTCAAGAGGAGGAATATGTATTTAGGCAAGTTTTACTGGACTTGGAGGGGGTTGTTTTTTCTCAGTAGGATATTATGTTAGTTAGTATGATTTTGAAAAGGAGCGATTCATACAATGGGGAAAAATCGAAGCCTTGAGGAGGTGGGAAACGCAAAGAGGGAGCAGGGGTTAACTAAAGGAAATTGGTTTGGTGAGACTACCCTATTGGTCTATGGAAATGGAAATCTATGGAAAATAAACCTAAGGAAAGTTGTTCTCGGAATTATCGGTTTATAGGCTCTAGGGCTAGGAAACACATTGGTTTCATAGGGCCAACATAATAAGATTTGGTCGACAAGGTGGTTCATCCCTTTTGGTTACAAAGGGGATTGAACAATAAGCTGAAGAAAACCTTGGAGATATTCATCAAACTAAGGGATCTTATACAATATACCGGATCTAGGAATTCCACTATATTATATTTATTATTGTTATTTTCTAATTTTAAAAGACTAGCTAAAATGAATGGAAATTTAATATTTCTTTTATGCATGTTTATGTTATTAGATTGTATTAAGTCCTAGATAGTGCAAACAAAAATATATATGTAGATCTTGCAAAAATATCTAGTTTATTCAATAGACTATAACTGAGTTGGATTACATTAAAAGCTTAGGAAAATATTGATTTAGTGCCTCTTGGTAAAGGAGGACCACTACAGATGGTATAAGACCACAAGTTCATGCTCTCAAATCTAAGGTCCTTGTCACATCCATAATTTTCTATGAAACTTTACACTAGGGAGAAGTTGTAAGCTACTTCCTAATACAACCTAACAAAAAATAGACATGAAATTATGATATATGATGTGCAAACATAGAATACTTAGGGCGACAAATATAGGAATCAAAAGAAACTAAAAAATACAGAAACTTGGGGCTACTTAGAGATTAAGATTTATCCTTGTAGCTCCATGGTTGGGATTCATTTCCAAGCACTCTTTAAACTACCTGCACAAACATCAAACATAAATAATGTTATAATTACTTTTATTATTATTCTAACTATCAAATATTGGCTACCTCATGTATGACATTTTCAAGAAGAAAATGTATATAGTTGGATATATATTCTATAAACAAGGAACAAGAAATACTAAGACAAATAATAATAATAATGATCATTTTATTATGTTTTTCTTATATATATGGGTGTGTGCATGAAGTTGAGGGATATTTTAGATGCAATCCTTCGTTTTGGAAACACACTCATGATACACAAGAACACAATGTGCACATGTTATGTAATGTTTGGTTTGGTTAGTATCGAGCCTGACATGTCATATGACACAGGTTAGGCTGGGAAAAATGTGCATGCGTTGTAGAGTTATAAAACGTGCATGTGTTTTATAGTTACAAAACGTGTACACGTTATGGAGAAGAAAAAATGCACGCGTTATGGAGAAGCAAAACGCGCATGCGTTATGGAGAAGCAAAATGTGCACTTTTTAGAGAAGAAAAAAATGCATGCGTTATGGAGAACCACAAAAATAATTTTTAGTGCATCGCTAGGAAAATGAATAAAAATAATAGTTTTCATCATCAAGACTTAGGACCTATAGTAATATTTTAGCATCATCAAGAACAACATCTCAAACAACCATTCCTAACCTCCCAAGAGCATATTTTTTCTTTATGTGGTAATATGGACACAATTAGGATGTTTCAAGAACTATGTTTGGTTCATAGTCCCTTCAGCATGCTTGAGGGAGGAAACTCAAGAATTATTTCCTAAATGTAGCTTTAAAGGTTCGAGGTCCATGAACAAGGCATCGAACTTGCACATAGGACCTCCATATGTGATATTTTACATCTAAGAGATATTATGCAGTGCATTAGAATTTTCTTAGCACTAGAAACATATTCGTAGACATGGCTGAGGGAGGAAACCTAGTCCTTAGGCCCTAAAGAAATCCTATAGACATATAGGGCCAAGAACAACATCTCGAACAAGCACACATGATCTCTTAAGGGTATCCTCAAACTTTAAGTTGCGATATGGCCATGATTAGGATTTCTTTAGCATTAGATATGGAGGATAAGGTGTTAATCATGGTTTGTACATAAAGCTTTATTTTTAGGTTGTAAACCGACTTTTATGGCTCAAGGCCCATGAATGACACCTTGAATCACCATAGATGATCTCTCATGTTGATAGTTTTGTTTTGAAAGGGGATATGGGAACCATTAGGGGTTTCTAAGTACTTTGTAGGTGTATTGGGACCTTAGACACAATAAGGGAGGAAACCTAGGCCTTAGCCCCTAGAAGATGCTTCTATCCATCTAGAGCCAAGAATGATGTGTTGAACAACATCAGCAGATCCTTCCATGGTTTCATTTACCTTGGAATGGGGATACTAGTTCCATTATAGCATTTTTATCACTAAGTACGCATATTAGGCCCCTTCATATGGGTAGGGGGAAACACTTGGTACTTATGCCTTAAAGGAAGTTGTTAACCATTTAGGGCCAACATTGATGCCTCCAACCACCACATATGACATTGAATGTGAATCATTTGAATCTTAATCAGTATATGCATGCCATCATCATTTGTTGCACACTAAGTATCCATCTCAAGGCCATGGACATGGTCAGGGGAGGAAACTATGGCCTTAGGCCCTAACTAAAGCTTCTATGCATCTAGGGATAGGAAGGATTCCTTAGAAAATCACATATGGTATCTCATAGATATATTTGGACTATGAATATGGATGTTAGTAGAATTAGGTAGTTTTGAGCAGCAAGTATGGGACCTCTAAGACAAGATCGGGGGAATATGCTCATTCCTTAGGCCATAATGGAATATTTGAGGAACCCATGTTAATGAAAAATTCCTTGAAGCACCACAAACGACCTACTCAATGTATGCTTGGCCTCCAATAAAATATACACATTCCTTTAACAGGTTTTGAGCATTAGATATGGGTATTAAGGACTCAACAAGGTCAAGGGAGGAAATCCAAGACTCTATCCCTAAATAATATTTTTGGCATCTGTGGATACACATTTTCCTTATGCACTATACCTCTATGCCTTACTCATTGAATGTCCCTGCCTTTGTATTTCCATCTCTCACTATCTCTATGTGTATGTGTGTGTATCTTTCCCCCTTCTCTCTCTCACAACCTACCTCTCTCTCTATCTCTATCTCTATGTGTGTGTGTGTGTGTCACTCCCTCACTCCCCATCTCTCAAAACCTATCTCCACCTTATTTATACCTCCCTCACTATCCTATTATTCTTTCACATTGATCTAGGAACAAAGCATGAATCTCATCAAAGAATAATCAACAAGTAACTCATGAAATGGTGTTAATCGGAACCAGAATTGGTTTCCTCTCTGTATATTCAGTAAATAATGAATAGTTACAATAACAATGTCAAGCAATAGCTTGAATGAATGAGGAATTTGAATACCTAAGGAGGAAATTCGAAATCAATGAGTGAGTCTGGCTTAACTGACTGTAAGCCATTGGTTCACACTCAGTTAACCACTTGACTAAAACCCTAATTGACTCACCAAACCATAACTGAAGTTGGAGTGCAATAAATGACTGAATCTCAAAAGAAGGAGATCAAACACATGTCATAGAAAGCCAACCATTAAGTGCTAGTGCTCCATGACTTCAGTGAACCCCGAAGAGGTTAACTGAAGCTAAACTGATCATCAGAAGTTGGTGGAGGCGCCCCTGTTGACACCAGATCATTAAATAATAATAAATAATCATTAAATAATATATTTAATGAGAGGAGGTGACTTAACTAACTGGTTGAACTGATTGTAACCGCCAGTTAGCAATTAGGTGCATTAATATCACTCAGATCACCCCTGGAGTGCTCCAGTTAGCCTCCTCGACTGTAGGTAGGTGTGGGTGTGACTAGATGATGTCAATTAATGCTCCACTGATGTCAATTACTGTCGATTATACTTAGGATAGTGGTTTAACTAGGCCAATTTGATTAAAAAGAGTGTGTATGGTGGTAAATGTCTCCAACACCCCCCCTTAAGCTATACTTATGAAGAGTTAGAACACATAGATGCATAAAAATGCTAGGGCCCCAGTAATAAAGGCCATAGGTCACCTTGTACAATAAATTAACTACTTAATATAACCAAGGAAATGGGGAAAACCTCATGGGAAAAATCCCCCCCCTCAAACTAAGCAGTAAATCAAGAATTGGTTCTTCTATGCAGCAGTATCCTGAGACTGCACATGTGAACCTATGAATCCAAACTAAATGAATAGGTCTAGAGGAATCTTCCACTTTGGAAGAATAAAAATGCAATCAACTGAATCAGAAATATAAACAGCTGCATGGTGAAAAATGGACCCATGTAGAGTAGTTGAAATCATCTGAAGAGAGAGAAAAGGTTCTTGAGGATTTGAATCATGTGTGAAACACTCTAGAAACTGATATATTGCAGCCTTGAACAGAAAACCATGCATGGTAAAATCAGCCCCAAATATTAGGAGCAAGTGTCCAAGCAGATGCAGAATGTCGTCCTCTTTACTAGTTCTGTGAGGAGATGAGCATGTGACCAAAGGTAGAGAAGCCCTGGGACTCTAGAGAGCGAATGCTTGAGATCCATAATATGATATAGCTTCATAAATAGCTAATGATTCACAAAATAAAATATCAGCAACCTCATATGAGGAAACTAACATCAAATCCCCATCAACAGTTTTGAAGAGAAAGTGCGCTACTTGATTTTTCACACCGGAACTGGTGAGAGCAGCTACAAGCATGACTGAAAGATCTTGGATTTTAAAATATGAAAAAAATAATATCATATCAGAATGTAAATCAGATCTAAATAAGTTCACAATAGATCCAAAACTGTGAAATGAAATCAAATCCCCAGCAGCAGTTTTGTAGGAGACTTGTGGTACTTGTTTCTTCACACCGTTGATGAGAATAGCTACAAGCAGTACTGAAGGTTTATGAACCTAAAATTTTGAACCAAGAAATATCATATCAGATCCAAATAATATCATATCAGATCCAATAAGGTTCATATCATATCAGATCCAATAAGGTTCATATCATATCCAAAATTATGGTCAACCGAGACGGTGGATGCACAATTGTCTTTTTCTTCAAAATTCTTAATTTTTGTGTATGCAATCCTGCAGGATTTTGCTAGAAGATCTAGATCATGGGGAGAAAATGTGTCACTCTTATAATCTAATATTTCTTCCAAAATATCCAATTTTTTACATATTTTCACACCAGTAGAAACATTAGAGGGAGAAAAATAAAATTTCTCTTCACTTTCAGAAGCAATTACTAGTAAATTTTGCATAGAATTCAAAGGAAAATCACCGGTGAATGTTTGCATGGAAGTGCAGCAGTATTTTTCTTCAATATCAAATATTCGAATGTCTTCTTCTGTTTCAGCAATATGAGGATATGAGATATCAGAGATCTCATGAACTTCCGGAGTCACTGCATGGAGACTTTCTTCAATTCGAATTGAATGTGTAGAAGATTTTGCTTCATCTTCATCTTGAACAACTTCACCAGAGAGAGTAGAGGCTGAGAATTTTGAGCAAATAACTCTTGTGGTGATGGATGTGATCTCCAAAGTGCCATTATGATCCTCATTGTGCTCGCCAAAGGTTCTGTCCAGTTTTGTCTAGAGATCCTTTGGGTATTCAACAGAACCAATAAGGTAGTACAAGCTAGGAGAAAGGGCCAGACATATTGCTCCAAAAGCTCTATCACCATCATTTAGCCAGTCATTATCATTCTCATAAGACTCTTTTACAAGTCCAATAAACACCTCATAGAGACCTTGTCTCTTCATAGATGCAATCATCTTCAACTTCCATTCCAAATAGCTTGTGAATGGGGTGAGAAGAGGGATTGATGAGTCCATTCAAAGTTGTACCTGTTAAAACCTACAAATCAAAACAAAAGGGGCACCGTAAGGTCATACATCCTGCACATTTTAGGCTTTCATCACACCCAGCATAGTCAATCAAGCAAGCTTGATCAACAAGTTCTTTACTTGGTGTTTTAAGTGGTAAGCCTTGGCTTCTAGTGTAGTGCTAGATTTTTGAGCTATTGCTCAAATTTCATGCAAAAATCTATCAAAAAGCTTGTTTTTGAGAGATAGAGCTTTGTCCCACCGTAAGCTCTGATACCATATTATTCTTGCACATTGATCTAG
This sequence comes from Pseudotsuga menziesii, assembly GCA_001517045.1. Classification (NCBI taxonomy): domain Eukaryota; kingdom Viridiplantae; phylum Streptophyta; class Pinopsida; order Pinales; family Pinaceae; genus Pseudotsuga; species Pseudotsuga menziesii. The sequence goes on from LPNX010805682.1 coordinate 779,049, forward strand.
GAACAAAGCATCAATCTCATCAAAGAATAATCAACAAATAACTCATGAAATGGTGTTGATCGGAGCCAAAATTGGTTTCCTCTATGTATATTCAATAAACAATGAATAGTTACAATAACAATGTCAAACAATAGCTTGAATCAATGAGGAATTCGAATACCTAAGGAGGCAATTCGAAATCAATGAGTGAGTCTGGCTTAACTGACTGTAAGCCATTGGTTCACACTTAGTTAACCACTTGACCAAAACCCTAATTGACTCACCAAACCCTAACTGAAGTCAGAGTGCAATAAATGATTGAATCTCAATTGAAGGAGATCAAACACATGTCATAGCAAGCCAACCATTAAGTGCTAGTGCTCCATGACTTCAATGAACCCTGATGAGGTTAATTGAAGCTGAACTGATCATCAGAAGTTGGTGGAGGTGCCCCTGTTGATTCCAGATCATTAAATAATAATAAATAATCATTAAATAATATATTTAATGAGAGGAGGTGCCTTAACTGACTGGATCAACTGATTGTAACCACTAGTTAGCAATTAACTACATTAATATCACTTAGATCACCCCTGGAGTGCTCCAGTTAGCCTCCTGGACTGTAGGAGAAGGATAAGTTAGACTCCTTAACTGTAGGTAGGCATGGGTGTGACTGGATGATGTCAATTAATTCTCCATTGATGTCAATTAATGTCAATTATACTTAGGATAGTGGTTTAACTAGGATAATTTGACCAAAAAGAGTGTGTATGATGGTAAATGTCTCCAACATATCCCTCCCTACATCACTCTCTCTCTCTATTTCTCCCCCTCCCCCATCTCTCTCCCACACAATATATCTCTCTCTATAGATATGTGTGTGTGTGTGTGTGTGTGTGTATCTATGTCCCTCCCTCATCCCCCCTCTCTCATAACTTCTCTCCACCTTTACTATACCTTCCTCACTATCTCTCCCTCCACCACACTCTCTCCATCACTCACCCCTCTCCCCTCTCTCTCTATCGCTCACCCCGCCTCTCTCTCTCTCTCTCTCTCTCTCTCTCTCTTTGTGTGTGTGTATGTGTGTCAATCCCTCATCCCCCCTCTCTCATAGTCTCTCTACACCTTCTATACACCTCCCTCCATATCACTCTCTATATCATTCACCACCCTCCCTCCTTATCGCTCACCCCTCCCTCCCTCTCTCCTACACAATCTACGGGTGTGTGTCCCTCTCTCACTTCCCATATCTCATAATCTCTCTCCACCTTCTCTATACCTCCCTCACTATGCTTCCCTCCATCACTCTTTCTCTATTTCTCACCCCTCCCCTCTCCCTCTATAGTTGACCCATCCCCCTCTCTCCCACATAATATTTGTGTGGGTGTGTGGGTGTGTGTCCCCCCTTCTTTCACAAAATCCCTATGTCACTCCCTCTCTCTCCACCTTTTATTTACCTCCCTCTATCAATATAACCCTACCTTCTCCCTTAATTACCATCCCTCTGTGCCATTATCCCCCCCCCCCTCTCTCTATATATATCTATCTCAACTTATATCCCTCCCTCCCTATCTCTTTTCACCCTCACTCTTCATGTTTCTCTCTTTCACAGCCTCCCTCTCTCTCCATCTCTCAACCCCCCACCCTATGTCTTTGATGCGATCTCTATCTCTCTCTATACATGGGTGAATCTTCCCCTTTCTCTCCTTATGTCTATCTCCATCACCCCTCACACACACACCTTCTATCACTCCCTCAATATCTCTTTCCTTCACTCTATCTCCACCCCTCCCTCTCTATCTTATTCTCTCTCACACTCTCTCCACATGATTCTCTCTCTCTCTCTCTCTCTCTCTCTCTCTCTCTTCTTCTATGTTTTCAAATGATCCATTCTCCTCAACCCCCTACCTCATTATGACCCCTTTTTCTCTATTTTATCGCATCTCATTTCCATCTCTTCAATTCCCCCATCCTTCACCTCTCTCCTCCAGCACATACTATTCCTCCTCTAATACTCGATATCCACCTTTCCATTCACCAATACTCTATCTCATCGTACCATAACCCACTTCCTCCCCTCCACATTATCCCCCTTCGTCACTCTAGTCTCGTGTACTGCTTCTAATCCTATATGTCTTCAACACCTATTATCAATCCCCATTCACCTTCACCCTTGTAACCCATAATGTTCCCATTCCATTCATATTTCTCCAATTGAATTTACAACATCCTCCTAGGACCTTTACCCTTATCCACCCCCTCTCAACTATTAACCATCCCCACCTGAACTTCAAACATCCTCCTTGGCCCTTAACCCTTCCACACCCCCTATAAACTATTATCCATACATTTGATATATTATATATAGTGCTATATTTTTAGCTTTATAAAACACATGCATGTTATAGAACTACATAACATGTGGGAGTTTTGTAGTTCTATAACGCGCATGCATTTTGTAGTTCTATAACACGCACTCATTTTGTATTTCTATAACATGCATGCATTTTCCAATTCTACAAGGGTGGGATATGTAATTTGAATTTAAACATGCCAATTCACTTGCTCGCATGTCACTGATAGTCCTATGTGCTTCGGTAATACCAAACATGTGCTGCGGTATATGATAAACCATAGCTAATTGGGCATTTCTTCCATTTTTTGAAGAAGTCGTTGTTTACACACTCGTTACAGTATGCTACACACAATCATTTTTTACGAAATCTTAAACATAAATAGCATTTTTTCTGTAGATTCTAAATATGTAATTTTTATTAAAAAATATTATATTTTCCTATTTTTTTTCAATTTCTATTGTGTCCTAACTCAACTCAAAAAACATGTTGTTAGTGTTTTTTCCATAAATTTTTCAATTCTTAATCATTTTAAAAATAAATTATATGTTGCACTAGAAGACATCGACCTCTACATTCTATGGAAAAACCATCTCATCATGATTTCATTAACACCTTCAATGGCTACACCCACAAAAGACGTACCATTTTCAAGGAATAATCACTTAGATAATTATAAAGGAATAAAAATGACTAATTTTATTTTCAAAAAATAGCACTGCACTAGTGCTGTATGTTCTCTATATGCTTGCAAAGTTTTGTATCCAAAAAAAATCATTTATTCCCTCAAAGGATGCACCCACAAAAACATATACCTTATCATTTGCCTAAAAAATAAAAGGTGGTTGTTAGAAAATACGATACTTGACATAGTTAAAAACAATTTCAATACATAAAACTTATATATTTTGAAACTTGATTCAAATTCCTACATTTAATATTATTTAATCAAAGCAAAATATTTCCTGTAAGTATCTCAAAAAAATACAATTAAGTTGAGGGATGCCTGATTTTTTTGTTTTCTATTGCATCTAATGTACCAAGAGTGATCCTCATTATCTTATATATATATACATATGTCCTTCTTATGGACATTAAGTAAGAAATAAGAGGGGATTCCATTAGTGAAATGGACTAGCATAGTCCTCCCAAACTGTAAAGGAGGTTAGGGAATCAAAAATCATGAGCTCTTTAGCAAAGCTCTAGAAGCCAAATCCTTGTGGTGCACGATTGAGAATCCCGAGCCCTTGCGGGAAAGAACAATGAGACTCAAATACTGCCCTAATTCCTCAATTGAAGAATGGTTCATACAACCAGTCAAAACAGACAAAGGAAAGTTTTTGTATTGGCATTTCTCCTAATAGGGAACTCAGTAGCATGGAAATTGGTAATGGGAAAAGTATCCATATCTAATGAGATCTGTGGGCAGCATTAGGTTATAAATTTAGACTAATGGATCACTTTATCACTCAACTAGTAGATAGAGGAGTCAGATTGTTAGCAGATGCAAGCTCTCAGACAGAGGATCATAGAGGAACAGTCTCGAAAACTGCGCAAGAGTTGGGGCTAGAGGAGAATGAAGAAGATATATAAACCAACTTGGAAACAACTTCATTATTTTAACAGAGGATAGGGACAAATTGATATGGACATGGAACATGAAGGACGGAATTTTCTCAGCTGAGCTGGGATACGAAGTAGCGATTCAACATGAGTACCCAGAAACATAATGTTGGTGTTAGTCTTGAATATGGGAACTGCATGCTCCATTCAAGGCCATCTTAACATTATGGTTGGCCATGAATAACAAAATTTTAACATGGGAAGCACTACTAAAACATGGATTCATGGGGTCTAGAATTTTCCTTTTATGCAGAGCTGAAGGAGAAACATGCCCACACTGTTTTTTTAATGTAATTATGCAGGCTCAGTATGGAAAGAAGTCAACCACAAGTTGGATCCTTCTTCCAATTAAGACCAGGACAAGACTCTTGACAATAGATTAAAGCATTGGTGGGGAAATGAAAGGGTATGGACCCATGAAGCCCTACCAACTCTTTTTGTTTTCACTATATGGGAAATGGGAAACAAAGTTGTCTTCGAAAACACTTGGACACCTTCATAGATAACGACAAATGTTTTAATGCAGAAATTGATTGAACATCAAGCGTTTCCCAACCCAAAATCAACAAGAAATGTTAAAGCTTCATAAATAGATAAAAACAAAACATGGAATTTCTTTGATTGAGCCAGTCAAGAGGAACCCCCATTGGGAGGAGCTGGACACATCTTATACCTCAATGAGGACACAATATTTGAGATAAAATTTGCGCTAGGGTAGGGAACAAACAACAAAGAAGAACTTGTAGCTCTCTGGGCAGTTCTCAAATTGGCTCACAAAAAACAAGCCCAAAATTTACAACTCTTTGGGGACTCCACGTTGAAAATAGATGGAAAATGGCAACATTCAGATAAATGCTCCTCACCTTCACGATATGCTACAACCATTAAGATAACAGATGGTTGCATATGAGTCAATCACTTTTCAACATATTTACAGAGAGGTGAACAGTGAGGCTGATAAACTCTCAAAATTGGCTTTGGTCCTCCCTCGAGGCTTAATGGACATGACTCATTTTGTAAATAACGAAGAAGTTAACAAGTATGTAAGCTTGAAAAAATAAACACGCTGAACAAGAAGATCCTGCTGAGGATAAGGGAATCCCACAAAATTTTTGTGATAAAATGTGGGGCTTTTTTTATGCACTTCATGTATGCTTTTAGAGGGAAGTCCATATTTATTTAGTGTGAATAAAGCAATTTTTTTCTTTCATATATATATATAAACAAATTATACCTATGATCAAGTAATAAAACAGATAGACAAATACTGGTCCTTAGAACCAAATTCTTTTATTAAAATCCCTATAAGGCCACGGCCGAGTCACTGATACTGAAATAAATCAATGGTCGTGAAATAAACCCTGGCCCATTCAATGACATAAAATATAGTTAAAGTAACACAATGAAATCGTGATATCTTCCACAATATTAAACTCAAAAAATGAATTAAACAATACGTTGAGATCGACTCTAGACTCATAATTGTTTTTAAAGAAAAAAAATGATTATGCACTAAAAAAATAAAGTTTCTCTGTTGTTCGCCAACCCTTCCCTCAACGAATGATGCATTATTGTTGGATATGTACCGAGCATATACTCAAGGATATGTACCGAGCATGCTAAGGTAAAACTAACCTACCTACAATTAAAATGATAAACATAATCGACTAATGTTAAATTTTTATTATAAGGCAATACAAAGAATCATGATATTTGAACTCTGTAACGACGCCTGAGAGATATACGGCGCGAGTTTAAGAGTAGACTTCCAAATTGGGATTGAGATCAAGACCCGTCTCCAACAGTTCGGGATCAAGAGCTAGTAAATTCAATTAATATATATGAACCTTGAACCAATTGAGAATCCGATTGTTAAGACAAAAGCATAGACGATTGATTTTGGGTCAGTATCAAAGTTAGTGACAATAGAAACCGAGGAATAGATGAGTACGCTGCAAATCACAATTTTTACTTACTTCCAGAAAACAGGTTATCATGGCTTACCATCCTCGTGTGCAATTTCCATGAACATACTAGGTACTGGGTACACGCACTTTTGGTAACAACGTGTTGGATAAGCCAGTTGAGATCTCGATCCTAGATTGGATTTGATAACAAAATCTGTGAACACAATATTGGTGGGATATTACAAGAGCATAGATGTGTTGGGTTAGTGATCCAACAAAAATGGGTGACGAGTAGGTGATTTAGATGTTATGTTACATGCTCCAAAGTCCGGCAAACCAATGCAGATTATGGGAAGCTAGATAAGGTCATCCCTTGCAAATGACAAGGTCGCCATGTTAGAGGTGGTCATGTGCATGCTCATGAATGAAGGTAGATCCTAGTGAAAGACGTGATTAATTTACATCTAGGTAGCAGGAGGCCATAGAGAGGGTAGAAGTGGCACAAGCCTTGGTCGTTGGGCTGCGAAAGTAGCAAGGGTAAGGGTAGAACTATCCAAAGACCCACCAACATTGACTCGAAAACTACCATGGTGGAAGGAGCAGGAGAAAAGACCTGTAATGTCTCCAAAAATTGATTATTTTTTTTATTAGGCTAGTAAAAACTACCTATGCTAGACATTATTGTTCTTGCGAACATAATGTACACTGAATGTACCACTGTTTGGTCGTAAGTTGTTCTTACGTTCTATCATCTTACTTTCAGTTATTATTATTACTGTACTTTACATAAGATGTCATAATGTTGATTACTACATTATTATTATGGTTATGCATTGTTGTGTATGTCTAGTTACTTGATCATGCTTCGTTAATTTTAGCTTGTGTTTACTTATTATTTACATGGTTCTAACTTATCTTTGTTCTTGGAAACAAAGTGGGCCGAGTGGCGAGACTAGTTCTCCCATGTAACTTTCTGAGAGGTAAAGTTTCTACTTGTTTAGTGGGCTTACTTAGTTCAATTTGAACTAAGGCACTCTTAACTTATTTACATGCAGGTGTACTTACACTCGTAGCTAGTGACACCTACTGATTGTTATTATTGCTTCGTACAGACTTGGTTTAGCGACAAGGTAATTACCATGATTATTCCCTTTTAAGACCTAGACTGATTATCTAAGTGACGATTATTATTCATTATAAGTTAGTGATTGACTGTTCATATCTTAACCTATTTGTATTTCATGTTTATTTTATTAAAAGTATTAACCTATGTTTTATTATTCTTGGCAGGTTTACAAACCTTGGTTAAA
>LPNX010805682.1:787901-805182 GCA_001517045.1 Pseudotsuga menziesii
CTTAAATAGTTTTCTTGTTATGAGAATTAGATGGTACTAAATTAAATCTAGGTTTTAATTGCACCATGGATCTCCTCACAAAGGAAATATGTGAGTAGAGTAATTAGGACAAAGAACAGATAGGTAATAGATCTGAAATAAAACCTAGTTTGTAATTAACATAGTTTCAATAGTAAAAATAATACAGGAATAAAACTAGGGTGCAAAACCCTTAACAAACATTTATAAATGAATTAAAATTGCAGAAGTAAACTAAATGAGTAAACCCTCAATAAATCAAGCATAAGAAGTAAAGTAGACACTATGGTTATAATTTAAAATGTAAACCCTAGAATATTTAAACATAAATCAAACACATAGGGTTAGAACATATAATGTGAACACTTGCCTAATTTAACTGGCTTTTATTCTAGAAAAATAGAATAGGTAGTCTAGGATCTCATGCTTGTAATCTGAAGATTCTTTAATGGTTGAACCTGCACACTCAAATAACCAGCATTAACAATTCATAAGCAGATATTACCTCTATATTAGATGACCGAATTACTTGGGAGCTACCACGTTCCACCCAACCATGACCCGGAACTGTTCCTGGTTTCAATTTGGATCCCCCGCCACTGGATTCCGACATGCAAGTAGCTTAGAGATCCCAAGATAGGGTTTCCTATGTGGCATATGAGGGTTGGATGAGTTCTCCTTTTTCCTTCTAGGAAAATGTTCTCAAAAAATTCACTTGAGAGAAAAAAACAGGCGGAATAATCACTCTCAAAAGATAGATCACAACCCCAAGCCTTTCCTTGGCTTGAGACTTTATAGAGAGACTTTTCAGTCAAAGGGACAGTTAAATCAAGAAACCTTGATTTCTTGATTTAACCCTTTTTAATTCATTTGGGTAATTTTTAATCCTTTAACTAATGAATTTTCAACTAGTTCCTAATTAGACCTTTGTAGGTATTGTATAATTTATTATCTTTTGATAATAAATAATAATCGATGGAGCATTTCTTTCTTTCTTTCATCATTAATATTATTACTATATTTATTTTGTATACATACCATGTATAAATTACATAATAATATAACATTTGTTAACATTTTTCTTTGGGCATCATATACCATTATCCCTAGACTTAATGACACTTCTTCATTAAGGTCAAATAGGTAGATGGTAGGTCCATTAGGATAGACAACTATAAACATCATTGCATGTTGGATTCCCTCGTATAACATGGTAGTCCTTCACTACTTGAAAAAAATACATAAATTTGAAATTTCATTTAATCACTTATAAATAATTGTGATGAGATCAGTATTTTTCTCGAGTCATTTTCACTTGAAAATTATTAAATTCTTTTGAGTAACTCCTAGCGCTTACCAGATCCCGTACTCAACACTAAAACAAGGAGTTACAAAATTAGTGCAATTCTAGAGCTCTTCGTTCAACATTGATGCTAGGATGTAATTGTACGATACACCTAAGGATACAATGGCCAAGGATCCTATGTTGCAGAGGTTATGTTGAACATCATCATGGAAGTCTCGAGAGCTTATGCCCAACACTTCCAACTTATCTTTTCATGTGTTCCAGAGATTTACACTCAACACAAATATAAATACTCATGTGCTCCAAAGCTTCTCGTTCAACACAAAATCAATTACTCATGTGCTCCACAGCTCCTCACTCAACAAAAAACATCCAATCAATCATGTGATTCAAGATCCACGCCCAACACACACACACACACACACACCCACATATATATATATATATATATATATCATCAATAATTGGCTTACGCCTAATATATTAAACAAATCATCATGTTCATATGTAGTGGGGTCTTGAACCCAATATATCAAAATAAAACATCAAGCTAACATCATAATCAATAGGATCATGCATATAAGTGTTAGGTCCAAAATTTAGGATATTACATCCCTCCCCGCTTAGTACAACACCGTCCCTAGCTTTCTAGGGACTCTGGATGAACTCTTGAAACAATGTGGGGAAAGCCTTTCCCATGGTGGCTTCATTCTCCCAAGTATCCTCATTGGCCTCAAAGTACTTGCATTGCACTTTCAACTAGACTATGGTGTGCTTCCTGAGCTGCACCTCTCTCTTGCCCAGTATGTGAAGGGGTTCAGGGGAAAACTTCCCTTTAGGTTCCACTTGTAATAATGACCAATCAATTACATGTTTAGTAACATAATCATATTTCTTTCACAAGGATGCATGGAAAACATTATGGACTCTTATGTGCGCGGGTAATGCTAGCTCAGATCCCACTAGCCCTTTCTTGGCCAGTATTGCAAATGGTCCACAAAATCTAGGTGGTAGCTTACCACACCTACCCAAGCTCAACAAGTTTCATTTTTCTTTTACTTTCAAGTAGTCAGGATTTCTACATAGAAAGAGTCAACTCTTTTGGCCATTCTAATCCTCTCATGCAAATCTACATCGGATTGACTCAAAGTCACCTCATATATCATATGATTTCGTTGGCTCAAAGCATCAGAAACCTTGTTCTCTATGCCCTTAATATGCTTTAGCTCGAAATGGTTCTCACTAAGAAAATACAACCACCTGGCTTTCCTTGCGTTCAGATTCAGTTGATCGAATAAATATTTCAGACTTATATTGTCTGTCTTCTGAAAAAATTTCTTTCCCATGAGGTGGTGCCTCCACATAGTCAAAGCGTGGATGAGGGCCGCTAACTCAAGATCATGCGTGGGGTATTTCTTCTTATGCTCTTTTAAATTTCATGATTCATAACAGATCACATGATCATTTTGCAAGAGGACTCCGCTAAGTCCTTCCTTGCTTGCATTCATGCAAACAACGAAATGCCCTTTGGGATCCACAATTAGTAGTATTGGTGCGGTCATCAAAAGTTGTTTAAGATTTTGAAAACTTTCTTCACACTTAGTAGTCCATAAGAACTTATTTTCTTTCTTTTGCAAAGTGATAATGGGGCAAGCGATTCTCAAGAATTTCTGAATGAACTTTCGATAATATCTGGCTAATCCCAAAAAGGACCTAATGTCAGTGACACTAGCAGGGGTAGGCCAATGTTTTATGGCTCTAATCCTTTTCGGGTCCACAACTATCCTTGTCTCGAAGATAATGTGACCTAATTACTATATTTGTGGTTTATAAAAATCAAATTTACTAAACTTAGCGTAAAGCTAGTGTTCTCACAACACTCGTAGTACTATGTGAATGTGTTCTTCGTGTTCCTCTTTATTCTTGGAATAAAATAAGATGTTGTCTATAAAAACCAAAACAAACTTATCCATACATTTACTGAATATGCTCTTCATCATACACATAAAGTTCATGGGTGCATTAGTCAACCTAAACAACATCACTACAAACTCATAGTGCCTGTACCTCGTACGAAAGGCGGTTTTGTGAATATCCTCATCGCGAATCTATACCTGATGGTACCCAGATTGCAGGTCAATATTTGAAAATATTTTGGCTCCTCCCAGCTGATCGAACAAGTCATTGATCCTAGGGAGTGGGTATCGGTTCTTGATAGTGAATTTTTTCAACTGATGGTAATCGATGCACATCTGCATCGTACCATCCTTATTCTTTATGAACAATATTGGTGCTCCCCAAGGGGACACACTGGGTCGGATATATCCTTTCTCTATCAACTCCTGCAATTGAAGTTTGAGTTCCACCAATTCTACTGCAGTCATGTGGTAAGGGGATTTTTAAGTTGGAACTTATCTTGGTGTCAATTCAATGGAAAATTCTAGGTCTCGTTTCAGAGCTAATCCTAGGATTTCCTCAGGAAACACATCGTTGAATTATTAAAGAATGGGAAAGTCTTCTATGCGTTGTTCTGTTTTAGACTCTATGTGTCGGTATTTTTTCTTGGAAACAACTTGTAGCCTTTTGCAACGCATTTTTTCGCTTGTAAGGTAGATATTTGCCTTACAAAAACCTTCATTGGAATGCCCTAAACCTTCAGTTGGCTCCCTTGGATATCGGTGCAGAAGATTGACTTGTGTAAGAAATTGATGATGACATGGTGTTGTTCCAACTAGTCCATGCCGATAAGTATATCATATGATACTAAGGGTAGGATGTTAAGGTTTACCTTTGTAGGAAAATCATTCAAGTTCACTTCCCTTATGTAACATGGTATCCAAATTTTTTGGCATGTCGAATTCAATCCTTTCCCAAAATTTGGGAGGGAGACATCCTAAAAATAGCTGGATCTTTACCTTTTCATCCTTAATGTATGGTACATAATGTAATAGATCTATAATTCTGTTAATAAAATCATCCATAGTCATGGACCCCATACATAGCTCGTGGAACTCTTTCACCTTTCAGTCAAAGAACCTTTTTCGACATATATTTTTCTTGGAATATTTTTCGGAAGTTATCGCAGCGTATTTCTCTTAGCTCATCTTTCTTGGTGTGTTTCAAATCCATCCACCATCTTGCTACCTTGCCATTTAAATTATAGATTGCAAGCCGAGCCTTCATCTCACTTGAGTAGTTATGAACTCAGAAATATTTTCTCATACCTAATAGCCACTCTTCAGCTTTCTCCCTAGTGTTTACTTCACCTTCATAAGTCAGGGCTCTTATTTTCCTAAATTTCCCCTGAAGACTGTCATCGCTTCTTTGTTTCTTTCTGTGATGATCTCATTTCGATGCTTCAAGGGTACATTCCTCTTTTTCTTCTTCTCTTGGGTTGCTGGCCCGTTTATCATAAGGTTCTCTTTTAAATATGTTTTTGGATTGAGTAGGATTTCCCTGTGGGATTCCTCCTGTCATATTTCCCAGTAATGCTTCATTAATAGCTTGTTGTTCCTTTATTTTGTCTAGACTATCTTCTCTGAAACTTTGCAATTCTGCTTGAACACTATGTATGGTATTCAAAATATCAGAATTTAATTCCACCACCATATCTACTTCCGGGGTGTGGGTGTTCACCTTTCCTTGCCGACTGTTATTTTCCTCAGTGTTGATAATTTGCACAGTTCTGTAAAAATTACTGTAATTTCAAAAAAATTTAATAACAATAAAATTTATGTTAGTAAAAAAATTTAATAACATACTTTATTTTCCTTGCAGTGAATTCTTGATGTGCCCATAGGTCTCTTAGTATTGAAACTTGACTCTGATACCACTTGTAATTTCCCGAAAAATTGAAAATATTTTTTTTTATTAGGCTAGTGAAAACTACCTATGCTGCAAATTATTGAACTTGTAGAACATAACGTACACGGAATGTACCACTGCTTGATCGTAAGTTGTTCTTACGTTCTATTATCTTACTTTTAGTTATGATTATTACTGTTCTATACTTATGATGTCATAATTTCGATTACTACATTATTCTTATGGTTATGCATTGATGTGTATGTGTAGTTACTTGATTATATGCTTCATTAATTTCAGCTTGTGTTTACTTATTATTGACATGGTTCTAACTTATCTTTGTTTTTGGAAACAAAGTGGGCGGAGTGGTAGAACTAGTCCTCCCATGTAATTGTATGAGAGATAAATTTTCTACTTGTCTAGTGGGCTTACTTAGTTCAGTTTGAACTAAGGAACTCTTAACTTGTTTGTGTGCAGGTGTACTTACACTTGCAGCTAGTGACACCTAACAATTTTTATTATTGCTCCGTACAGACTTTGTTTAGCGACAAGGTAGTTACCACAATTATTTATTTTAATACCTAGACTAATTATCTAAGTGAAGCTTATTATTCATTATAAGTTACTGATTGACTATTCATATCTTAACCTATTTGTATTTCATGTTTATTTTATTAAAATTATTAACCCATGTTTTATTATTCTTGGGAGGTTTACAAACCTTGGTTAAAGACAAAATTTGACTTTATGAAAACAAGGTTACCATGGAATATTTCATAGGCCATGGTTTTAAGATTATTGTCTAGGGAAAAATGATAAGAAAAGGTTCAAGGCTTAGAGCCTAGAGTATACGATCCATATAATACTTTATACCATGCATTAGACTTTGGGGTGGCGAATATATATTATGGTTTAAATATTACATGTTGGGGTTTAACATTTCTTCATAAAATGAAGGACATCGATATTGGATCGATTCTAAAATATAGGGAAGTGGGTTTTGGAAGTTTTATAATGGGTCACAAGCTGGCACTATTAATGCACCTTGGAGTTTGTGGCAGCCCAGCTTAGGGATTTGCTCATGATGGACTTGGTCATTTTTCTCTATTTCTTGGTTGTTTGGTCTCAGCCTTGTGCAGTGGGTGAAGGTGAATTCTAGGGTAATGAAGGTATGGATTCGTTGGTTTCACAACATTGTTGTTTGTTTTGTGGCTCATTCATCTTTCATACTTCTCATCCTTCGTAGTGTTTCGTGGTTGCAGGTGATAGGTATGGCTAGAATATGTATGCACAATTACGAGCCATGGGATAGAATTACCATTCCAGTAAGCCTACTAACAAATAGTTTCTTGCCACCTCTTGGATTTAAGATTGGGTTGTAACTTATTGTAGATGGATTTTAAGCTATGGGGTTTCACTAGACTTCGGTCCTTAGTATGAAAATACTTCGGTTTTTGTAAATATTATGATGTTTAGCCATGAAGCGAAAACTGGGTTCCTTGGTAGGACCTGTCTATAAGTTTGGTTACTTGTTTGGAGATGTAACAAGCCATGGCAACACTATTTCTTGCAATGGTGGAAGGCCATGAGCAGTTTGACAGTGTAAATTATGTTAATGTAATAAAAGATTTGGATTGTGAAATACATGTTGCATTTATGATTGCAATGGTTATTAAACCAGACTTTGTATATAAATTTATGCTGCGTTATTTTTTTAAACTTGGGTTTCATGTTTCCTTTCCCTTCGTGGACAGTCTGTGTATATTTACTTCCATTATTTGTTATTAGATTGTAAGAATGGAAATTAGTGACAACGAATGGCTTGGGGCCATGCCTTACATGGAGTTGACACTCTCCATTTGATATGCGATCATGTAGAGGATTTATATATTATATTTGGTTTAATGCATAAATGCATATGTATTACAGATTGATGGTTTATTATGTAACGGGGTTTACAAATAGTAGTGATGTATATTATTTTAGTAGAGAAGGCCGAGGACATATATTTATAGCATAGGGATTTGTAAAGTCTTACGACCTCTGCGTAATGTTTTTAGATTTAATTTACAGCCTGTGTCTAGATGATACACCATGGATTTATAAAAAGAAAAAAGACCCTTTAGGATTTGATCTTGGGTCATGTATTGAAAAGAGGGTTTATTAAATGTAAAAAGGATTACTGTGTATAAATGTTATTACGACTTTTAATGTAAGCAGTACTGTGTTTAGGGTAAGAGAAATAGCAAATGGGTGTCTACAGGATTCGTTCCTGTGACCTTGATGCAACTGTTGGGTTAATTAAATGATTTCTATGTAAATATAATAATGTGGTTTTTATTTGGGAATTCAGAGTGTCCATAGGATTTGATCCTATGACCTCATTGCACTTACCTGGTTCTTATTTTTAAGTAATGGAATATTACTTTGGGTTATCTATTACACGATGGCTATGATTAATATTTATATGAGACTATTCTGATTTATGGCATGTGATTATGATTATGTATTTTTGTAATATTAAAGGGCTGTGAATTCACATAGGAAAGGAACTTCATATTAGACCATGGATGGTATCGATACTTGCTATGTTTACTTGATTAGTATAGTGGTTATATACTAATAGTATACTTAATTAGTTTTCTTGTTATTAGAATTGGATGATACTAAATTAAATCTAGGTTTTAGTTGCAGCATGCCTCTGCTAACAAATGAAATTTGTCAGTGGAGTAATTTGGCCAAAGACCAGATAGGTAATAGATCTGAAATAAAACCTAGTTTGTAATTAACACAGTTGCAATAGTAAAAATAATACACAAATAAAACTAGGGTGCAAAACCGTGGATAAACATTTATAAATGAATTAAAATTACGAAAGTAAACTAAATGAATAAACCGTGGATAAATCTATCATAAGAAGTAAAGTACAACCTAGGGTTATAATTTAAAGTTTACACCCTAGAAGATTTAAACATAAATCAAACACATAGGGTTAGAACATATAATGTGAACCTTTTCCTATTTCACCCAGATTTTATTCTAGAAAAAGAGAATAGGTAGTCTAGGATCTCATACATGTAATCTGAAGCTTCTTTAATTGTTGAACCTGCACAATCAAATAACGAGCATTAACAATTCATAGGAAAATATGACCTCTGTATTAGATGATCGAATCACTTGGAAACTATTACGTTCCACCCAACCATGACCCGAAACCATTCCTGGTTTCAATACAAATCTCCCCGAGCTAGAATCCAACATGCAAGTACCTTAGAGCTCTTAAGGTAGGGTTTTGAAATTTGAAATTTGAAATTTCATTTCATCACTTATAAATAAGTGTGATGACATCAATATTTTTCTCACGTCGTTTTTCTTTGGAAATTATTAAATTCTTTTCAGTAACTCCTAGCGCTTACCAGGTCCCATACTCAACGCTAAAACAAGGAGTTACAAACTTGGTGCAATTCCAGAGCTCTTCGCTCAACACTAATGCTAGGATGTACTTGTATGATACACCTAGCGATACAATGGCAAAGGATCCGATGCTCCAAAGCTTATGATCAACATCAAAATGGAAGGCTCCAGGGCTTATGCTCAACACTTCCAACTTATCTTTTCATGTGTTCCAGAGCTTTACGCTCAACACAACATCAATTACTCATGTGCTCCATAGCTCCTCGCTCAACAAAAATCATCTCATCAATCATGTGCTTCAGGATCCACGCCCAACACAAACAAGCATATATATATATATATATATATATATATATATATATATATATATATATGTGTGTGTGTGTGTGTGTGTGTATCATCAATAATTGGCTTACGCCCAATATATAAAACAAATCATCATGTTCATATGCAGTGGGATCTTCAACCCAATATATCAAAATAAAACATAAAGATAACATCATAATCAATAGGCTCATGGCTATAAGTGTTAGGTCCAAAATTCGGGATATCACAAAACCTTTCCCTATTGGTCCAACTGTTCATGGTCTTTACCCACCGAGAGAAGGAATTAATGAGCCCTTCATAGTCTCTACCCAATGGGAGAAGTGAACTCATGGTTATGTTGTCGATAGTAGAGTTGAAAACCACTAACCTATAGAAAACGAACCTAGGGTTTCAGTGAGGGAGTGAACGATAGTGCAGTGGGTGGATAATGATTAGATGAGGGTTATATATATGTTGTAGTGTCGTATATCCATCGATCGCTATAGCGATACTGTTGTTTCACACATATTACTTAACAAAATATTTTCTAACATATGCAGTAAATAATGAATTCATAGATTATGAACTATAGGAATTCCAAGGGACTGAAGCTAAGAATAAGACAATACATACCTTATGTCTTTGCATCGCACTTGTAGTATCAAAGCCACAACTCCCTATAGGGAAGAATATTTTTTTTATATATGTTAAAACAAGTAGTAAACAAATAATAAAGAGGATAAAATAGAGAAGGAGAAGGGGACACCATTTGGGAAGGAACCTACATAAATCATTTCACAGATGTGCTTGGTCTACAGAACTTTGAAGATACCCATGTTTCCAAGTTTTTCATATCTTCTTTGGAGGTCTCCAATGGGTAGAAGAGAGACAATATGGTTTTGCAACCACCACTCCTTACCAAGATGGGAGTTTCACTAGAGTTGCACTATTAGAGGAAATTTCAACTCAAAATGGGCGTTTTAACTTTAACTCAAATTCCATGTCATCATGTGTTAGCCAATGAAATTTCTTTAAATTTTAAATACTATACAGGTCTTAAAAAGGTTTTTAATATAAATTTGGGGATAGGTGTCATAAAAAAAATACTTTTTTTGTTTGTATTTTCGACATATCTCCCTGTATTTTTACTCAAATTTCGATCCGGAGAGCTCGTTGGATGCGGAATTAAATTCCGTATCCAACGAGCTCTCCCGATCGAAATTTGAGTAAAAACACGGGGAGATATGTCAAAAATACAAACAAAAAAGTAGTTTTTTCTTTTCTTCCTCCAAAATTAATAAATATTATTTTATTAAATTTTTTTAGGAGGCTCATTTTGAGTTGAAATTTCCTCTAATTCAGAACTCCACCATTTGGAGAGGGTCGAAAATGAGAGATGGGCGTGAGAGCATGAAGGCAGGCCCATGGATTTTAGAGATCATTCATCCAACTTAAGGTTCATGGAGGGATGTCATGTGACCCCCATGCATGTGTCTATATGTCCTTGATGCAAATGAATTAAGGTAAGGTGGTAATAGCTATAGGGTCAAAGACATTCTAATTTAAATTTCTTTTTATTAATTTTTTTATAATTTGTCATCAATGCTTTAAATTTAGGAATATGTTAAATTTTAGCTACTTAAAATTCTCTTCAAATTGTGTGTGTGTGTGTGTGTGTATATATATATATATATATATATATATATATATAACCATAGAGGGGAGTGAAACCTTCTAGAGAATAGAGGAATATTATCTCCAAAGATTCCAATTACTTGTATTGTCCATAGGTTTGTAGTGGAAGTATATCTCACAACATGGATACAACTTTGCCCCATGATATGCCAATTATCCAACAAATAAATAGTATAATCACCTGAATCATCAACTTGCATCTCAGCTGTTGCATGTACAATGAAAGACTTGGCAAATTTATCCAGGCGTCGATTCTGTGGACATATCCTTAAAAGGAATTTGAACTGGACATATCCCTCATTGCCCAGTTCAAATGTTTTCCAAGGATATTTCCACACACTCGACACCTTGATAAATTAGTGAAGTCTCTCATTGTACATGGAAAAGCTGAGATGCAAGTTGATGGCAATTCAGGTGATTATCTTATTTAATTGTTCGGTAATTGCCATATCATGGAGGAAATTTGTATCCACCTTGCCCTATATACTCCACTACAAACCTATGGACAATATAAGTAAATGGCATATTTGGAGATAGTATCCCTCTCTTCTCCTGAAGGTTTCACTCCACTCTATGGAGTTTTTGTCATGATAATATTATCACCAGTGTCTCAACTGAATGCTAATACTTTCTTTATTCATGTTATAACAACAACCATAGTATCCCAAATGTTGTGGTTAGTGGAAATTTCTTTATAGACAGACCTACAACAATAGACTTCAAATATCGTTTTGGTGAGATTTGCTATATGAAATAAGTACTTCACATGTCTTTTTGATGACAATATATGTTACCGTAATGCCTCACTACCCACAATCATTCTAGGTGGTGTAGGAGTACTAATATTGGTGGATAGAATATATAGGGAAAATGAGTCTCTAAAACCCTTGTATGGAAAGCTTCCTATACATCGTCATTCTAAAACATTTGGTATATGGCGATTTGACAATAAGAACCAAGGAGAGTGGATAATGAACACCAGCCAAGATGAATGGATGAAAAAAATGATCCAATCCTCTTGCATATATTTCTTATGGTAGCAGATGATAGATGCTAGAATTCAAACTCTGGAATTCATGTTTTAAGAGTCTCCTTCCTCATAGTCCAACCGGTCCAATTTTTTGCAGACTAGTTGTGAGTTATAGAATGTATTTCCAATATGGCTTTATCATCTCCTGCCACAAGAAAATTTGTTCCCTAGGAGGATTGGATCATATTTTAATCCAATCATCCTAGCTAGTTTTAATCATTATCCACTCCCCTCGGTTCTTATTGTCAAATCACCATATACCCAATTTTTCTGAATGTCTAACAATAGGCAAATTGCCATACAAGGTTTTTATAGTTTATCATTTTCTATATATATTCTACCCACCAATATGAGTACTCTTGCATGACCTGAATGAATGTGGGTAGTAAGACATTACAATAGCATATATTTTCACCAAAACGAGATGTGAACAACATGTGAAGTACACATTTCATATAAGATATCTCACCAAAATGATATTTGAAGTCTATCATTCCAGGTCTATCGATAAAGAAATTTCTAGTGACCAAGACATAGGGGGAGAGTATAATTATTATTATGACATGAATAAATAAAGTATCGACAATCTGTTTAGACACAAGTGATAATATTATCATGGAGGAAACTCCATAGAGCGGAGTGAATCCTTCTAGAGAAGAGAGGGATATTATGTCCAAATATGCCAATTACTTGTATTGTCCATAGGTTTGTAGTGGAAGCATATATCGCAAGATGGATACAACATTTCCCCATGATATGCAAA
Organism: Pseudotsuga menziesii; assembly: GCA_001517045.1. Classification (NCBI taxonomy): domain Eukaryota; kingdom Viridiplantae; phylum Streptophyta; class Pinopsida; order Pinales; family Pinaceae; genus Pseudotsuga; species Pseudotsuga menziesii. The sequence goes on from LPNX010805682.1 coordinate 800,238, forward strand.
TTAATCAAAATATAAATAGTATAATCACTTGAATCATGAACTTGCATCTTAGCTGTTCCATGTACAATGAGAGACTTTAGGGATTAGTGAAGCTCCAATATGTTGCGACAGATGATTAGATAGCTGATGTGTTGACAAAGCCATTGGCCAGAGTGAAGTTTGAGTTCTTTAGGGAGAAGCTTGATGTTCTCCAGATCGAGGTTCCATCAGAAGGGAAGTGATGAGTTCATGAGCCATTCTGACGAGCAGGTCATATGTAAGGGTTGAGTCATTCTGTCATGGTGAGAGGATTGGTTCCTTCCATGTCAGATGTGAGTGCTGAGCCATTTTGATGACTGTAGGATTGGTTCCTACATGATCAGATGTAAGAGATAAATGCCATTCTTGGAATGGAGCTGCTTGGTGAGTTACTAGGAATACTTGGTCTTGGACTGAGGGCCTTTCTGAGACAATTGTAAGATGTAGTCTTACATGATCAGATGTGAGTGCATGGCCATTCTGATGTGATTGAGGGATGTGTTCCCACTTGATCAGATATAAGGGTTGTTTCCATTCTGTCATGGTGAGAGGATTGCTTCGTTCCATGTCAGATGTGAGTGCCCGCCATTCTAATGTAGGATTAGTTCCTACACAGATGTAAGGGCTACTGCCTTTCTGACAAGGAGGTCAGATGTGAGTGTCGGCCATTCTGATGTGGGATGAGATCCTACCTAGATGTAAGGGATACCTCCTTTCTGATGAGTAGGTCTGATGTGAGTGTCGACCATTCTGATGTGACTATAGGATGAGGTCCTACATGATCAGATGTAAGGGCTACTGCCTTTCTAATGAGTAGGTCAAATGTGATTGCCGACCATTCTGACAAGTAGGTCAGATGTAAGGGCTACTACCATTCTTTGAATGAAGGCACTTGGTCAGTTACCAGGAACCCTCAGTATAGGACTGAGTTCCTTTCTGATGAGTCAAGGTTAGATGAGAGTGCTGGCCATTCTTACGAGTAGGTTAGATGTAAGGGCTACCAAAGACCTACAAGGAGGTAGGCCTACAATGAGCATGAAAAAGGGCTGGATTTGTAGAACTTCCTATGACAAGAAGAATCATGATATAGCACATATGATGATGACCCAGTGATGATCCAGAACGATCTATGATCCAGATCCAGTTATGATGTCTCCAAGATGATCTAGATCGAGTGATGATCTAGATCCAGTAGTGATGATCCAGATTCAACGATGATGTAGATCCAGTGATGATGACCCCATGATGATCTAGATCAAGTGATGATCTAGATCCAATGATGATGATCCAGATCCAGTGATGATCCAGATCCAAATGAATATGACGAGAACTTGATGGTGACCCAGATGATACAGAGAAGAAGACTTGTGCTGAAAATTGTGTCAAGAGAATGCCTTCCTAGTTAAGAGGGAGTGTTGATGTATATGTAACTTCAGAATGTATTCACTTGTATTTCTTATGTATTGTAACCTGATGTTTATTCCCGGATGTATTTATAATGTACTTGAGTCATTTAATGCCCTGATGTTCTGATCGAGAAGTCCTATAATGTAAACAAGTCATGTCAAGTCATTGTGGGTAACCCTCCTATTGTCTAAGGGTTAAAGTACCCGCATTTTTAGGGCACTAGGATTATTAGACTCTCCTAGAGAGGTCGGTCCTAGTAGGGTTTTATTCATGTTGGGAATTAGTATAAATAAAGAGCTAGCCTCTCTATTTAGTACACAACTCATCCACACTCAGTTGTAGTGCATAGCTGAGGAAGAGAAAGATAGTGGAGAAAGCAAGAAAGAGTTTACTACTATTAGGATATCATCTTACTGTTTTAGGGTTCTAATTTTGGTGTTGATTCTATCTCTGAGGAAGTTGTGGGGTTTTCTCCATTTATGGTTTCCTCGAGGAAAAACAATGTGCTCATTGTCTCTTGTGTTTGATTGTTGTGCTTGTTGTTCTCTCAGTTAAAGAACCTAATGTTATGCTATCTTAATGTTAAAAATCTAACATCAATAACATTAATACATTCCTAGAAGAAACTATTAGAACATTATCTACGACTTTGAGAGTTTACATGGCACCAGCACATCAATAGTGGGGAATCTCACATTTCTGGAGTCTTTAGAGGTGAGTGTATTTTTCCTCCATGTTTTCTTAGTTGTGATTGTCACTGTAGAGGGAAGTGAGGAATGTCTTGCTGAACATTATATCCTCATAAACATGTGATTTTATGTGCATAATTTCTATCCTAGTGGTTGCATTTTTACAAGTAAACATGCTTATGAATATTCTATCCTCATAAACATGTGATTCTATGTGCATAACTTTTAACCTAGTTGTTGCATTATTATAAGTAAACATTATGATTAAATTAAACATGTAATACATCATAATTTTATCATTGTAATATGTCATAATGTTATCATTTGTAGAATATATGATAGCTATGATAAGGTAATACAAGTACTGAAGAGAGTAACTCCTTAGATCCAAGGCCAACAAGATGGATTTAGGAATCTGAACAGATTTGAATTTAGGAAGACATATTCAATTCGGGTAAGGAGAATGCCTCTTGGGAATACATTCAATAACTCACAAGTCACCACTCGTCTGCAAGAAATTGGACCGATTGGTGAGGCTAGTATCCTCAACTCGTTCTAGAACCGAATATCAGAAACTGAACAGAAGCAATGCCATGATGCTGCACAAAGGGGTAAATTTAGGAAACAATACAAATATTTCTTGAACACTACCACAACTGATTCATTCCATGAGACATGTGACTCAACCTTTAATTCAGCTATGATGGCCACTTCATTTTCGACCCATTAGGACCATCATTTTTATCATGCTAAAATGAACAAAATGAATACCAATCAATCAAGTTAAATTCGTTCAAAAGACCATACAATCAATGTAACTTGATTGATTGGTATTCATTTCGTTCTTTTCATCATGATAAAAATGGTGGTTCTGATGGGTTGAAAATGAAATGGAAATCATAGCGGAAGAAGAGTTTGAGTTACGGGTATCATGGAAGGAATCAATTGTGGTAGTGTTTAGGAAAGCTTTATATTGTTTCCTATGTTTACCCCTTTGTGCGGAATCATGGCATGGCTTCTGTTTAGTTTCTAATCTTCTATTATTCGACTAGTTAAAGATACTAGTCTCACCAACTGGTCCAATTTCTTGGAGAAAAGTGGTGAGTTCTTGAATCTGGAATAGGAGGGCTTCTCCATACCCAAAATTAATATGTATTCGGAAATTCGGTTATGTTCAAACTTCAAAATCCGTATTGTTTTCCTTGGATATCATTGAGAACCTCCTACAATGAACAATCAAAATGCACGATATAACAGAAATATTGGAGAACAAAAGAGATTTTATTGATTGCGGGCCACTTCAAGGGGGAAACCTCCTTTGAGCAAGCTCAATACAAAACAACTCTTCGATGCTTTCATTAGCCTCAACACATAATTATATACTAAGTCTAATCTAAACAACTATTACTCCACATGAATGTGAGATAATGCAACCTATTAATTGGACGACTTAACAACTATTACTTACTCCCCATGAATGTGGGATAATACATCATACTAATTGGATGACTTACATAGCATATGTGTTCGACAAAATATACCAACGAAATAACAGGGGGGGTTGACACGGGTTCTTAACATATATGAGGATTTATTCTTTTCACACCTGTATTACTATATTATAGCTATCATTTATTGTACAAATGATAACATTTTGATATATTACATGTTTACTTTAATGAGCATGTTTAATTATAAGAATGCAACCACTAGGTTCAAAATTATGCACATAACATCACATGTTTATGAGGATAGAATGTTCAACCATACATTCCTCATTTCCCTCTAGAGTGACAATCACAACTAAGAATACATGGAGGAAAAACGTAGTCACCTCTAAAGACTCTAGAAATGTGAGATTCCCAACTATTGATGTGCTGGTGCTATGTAAACTCTCAAAGTTTTAGATGAAGTGAGTGGTAATACATTGATGTGCTAGTGCTATGTAAACTAGTAATAACATTAATACAAGATGACAAAAGAAGAAACTAGTAACTAAGAAGTAATATACATTTAAGGTCAAGGCCACATATTAATAAATAATATAGAGAGAGAAACAGTGCATGTCTGTTTATACATATCAACAATGCATTTTTGTTCTTATTCAGCCCTAGTCTCTTCTAACATAACTTACTAAGAAATTTCTATCCCTTGTTCTTTTCTTGACATTTCATAGGCATCCAAGCATATGCATAAATAGATCTTTCTTTCCCCTTATTTCATAGACTTCCAACCAAGCAGATGCAAAAATACACAAATGTACAAATACACTCACTAATGGGTGAGGGTTCTAATTTATTTATAACTCAAGTAATGGTGAGATTTAAAAAAGTAGTCATCTATTTATTCCACATTTTGGAATTTATGGTAGGTTTTGGTCGAATCCTGTAATTTTTTTTTTTTGTTGCAAAATCTAAATTTAAAAGTGTTTAAATTGTGTTTTCGAATCCATAAATAGATTAAGAACTATTGTATACCCCTATGGCACCCAAATTATAAAATTTCCACAGGAAATATATGTGATTCTAATATTTTTTAAAGATTTCAAATGAGACTCACAACAAAAAAGACAAAAAATGCTCGAAAAATCCTGGAAACTTTGAATATTAGACTACACCTTTAAAAATGATGGATAAGTTAGGTTTGTAAGTCATGAAATTTATGGCCCTTATTCTCTAATAAAAATGTTCAAATTATATTTAAAATATAGAAATATGGGGCAAAGGAGAGAAAAAAATTAAGCCCTAACCAAAAGGAATTTGCACCAATTAAAAGTATATAAATATCAAATACTCATAGAAGAGGATTGTGGCCCAAATAGCTCCAATATA
>LPNX010805682.1:805333-836605 GCA_001517045.1 Pseudotsuga menziesii
GAAATTTAAATATTTAAAAAGAAGGGTTATTTATTAATAAGTTGTTAATATCTATTAGTTAGATACATTGGTTGGGTAATAATACATTCATTGGGTACACATTAAAGATCCTATTACTCCAATTTTGAATGGTTTCTTCCATACCAATTAGAGGAAATTTCAACTTAAAATAGACATTTCAACCCCAATTCAAATTCCATGTTAGCATGTGTTATCCAATGAAATTGATTTAGAATTCAAACATCATACAGGTCTTAAACATTTTTTTAATATATAAATTAGGGATAGGTGGAATTCTTGAATAATAGAATTTGTCTACCCTATGCCCAAGCTTCTTGAAATGATCTTCGATAATGAAAATGAAATTAATATGCTAACTAATTTTAGGTAATACTAGATCCATATATCATACATAATAGTAAAACTAATAAATATCATAGCTCAATCCAAAAATATTACTCAACCAAATACCCATCCATGTTTTAGGTAATACATGACCGATATATAATATATTGTAATAATAATTCATATTATAACTAATATATGTCAAGTTCAGGTAAAGCAAACGGTTAAAAAGAGTTTAGTTTGCAAGGAAGCCATAAAACGTTGGGTCAAATAACTTTTAAGATGGTACTGTGCAAACTAATTTTATACCTATAAAATCACTTTGGCACAAATATACATTGTTAAGGGAACCGGATAGATAAGTCCATCTTTAAGCAACCTTTCTATCCCAAACTTAAGAGCAAACACTTGAGGAGGGTTCATCGCGCATAAGCATTGTCAAACATGTTTAGTATTTGGATAAGTTTTCATTTCATGTTCAACAATGCAAGGATAGATACCTGGAATTTCATCATATGACCAAGCAAATACATCCCAAAATTATTTGAAGATATTTATGTATATTTTAACTTCATAGGATGAATAATTAGCACCGCTCTAAGTGTTCTCAAATATACTATGAATCTTAGAAATTTTGATTGGAATAATTATAGATATATTCACCATGTTTCCTTCTACATATATTCCATGAGTGCCTAATGAGATCCTAGGATGACCAACATTATCTCTTAACGTCATCCTGAATTCATCACACTCTATCCGTTTGATCTTCAGGAGGAAGTAAGATCGATTATGCATCTCCTCTAAAGGTTGTTCTGGACCATTCATGGCCTCGAGAATAGATTCATCTGAAGGAAAATTGTCATCAAGGTAATCATGTGGGCATTATGACACAACTTCCCAAGCATGTAGTGCAAAAATACCCTCCTCTTCCTTCCATGAAGGGGAAGAAACAAGATCCTTAGTAAGATCAAGTATGGCTTGATAAACGACCTTTGATGTAGACAATGACATTTATACCCTGGTAAGTATAGTATATTCATCTGAAGTACTCAAAGAAGGAAGATTCCATGGGTCATCCAAATACATGGTGCAAAATTGGAGCGAACTCAAAGGTGATGCAACACCACTAGGAGAAATATTAGTAGCTAAAATTGGTGCCAAAATATTTAACTTCCCATTAATGAAGGATACATTCCAACACCAACATTCTTAGTTGTCACCTGAGAATTATCAATGGTCAGGATAGTAGGTCCCAATGATGCTGATGAACCTGAATTATCAAATGATAATTGATCGATTGTCATGATTGTATATTTGTAATGGAATCACATGAAATAGAATGCAGATGATATGATCTCCATCCTAGCATAAATCCACTTTCATCCCAACAAAACATTGTAGTCAAGGGTCGCATCAACAACCTCAACCTCGACTGACATGGTATTCCCTCCAAACTAGACTAGAAGTTAGGGAATAATGTGATGTAGTATGATTGAAGGTCCATCAAATGATGCCAATATAGTCATATATTTGGACAACCCGAAAGAACCCAATCATTTCCAACAATCCAAACACATCACGAAGGTTGCAAAATCTTCATCAACAAATGTGTGCTTAATGGTGTTTTTGAAACACTCCACAAGGAATTCAAAGCCACATGGTAAGGAAAGAGAGGATGGATATCATGAGTCTGAAATATGACCATAGTGGATCCATTCGGGCTAGATACCCCAAGAGAAACTAAAAACACTCTCATTTGTGAAGGACAAGTCTAAAGTACTTCAATAATAGACATCGCACAAGGATTTTGGCCCAAATCCTCAATGATGGAATAATACTTGGAGGCTCAGTCATTAGGATTGTGCCCCTAATGCTTTAATACACCTTTTTTTATGCATGGTATACCTTTAGGCTTGTCAATATGCAAATAATTATTGGGAGGTGGAGGCTCTTTACCCATCATGACTTGTGATAGGCCATAGTCTCACGAACAAGTCACAATATTGGTTGTTCACATCATTTTTATACAACCCTGACCACCTTCGACATATAGAGGGTTTCGATTCCCACCAGAACTCCTTACTGTATTCAAGGTCCTTGAAGCCATATTTTTATTATGAGGAAGGGAATCAATCAACATAGCTAGGCTCTATGCAATACACATTGAGGCATCCTCAATTTGATGGCATAAGTAGGAGAGATGGTCTCCCCAACAAAGATTCCAATGGAATTTAACTTTCCACTTAGGTTACTTCCCCCCATCATTATCATCATTCTTGTCATATTTTTTATTCTCCTTTATATTCCCACCCCGCTTGTTATTTCTTCCCTTCTTTCTATTTCGCCCCGGTTGCTAGTTACCCTTCTGGATCAACGATTGCTTAGAAAATACATCTATCGATTTGGTGGTAGTGGAAGATGAGGTTGCTTGTCTAACTACAGACTAGTTAATAGATAGATTCTTCATTTTATTTGTAACATGGTTGAAATATTTAGTACTTACGAATCCAGCAATGTCATTGACATGTGGCATGGGTTTGAACTTAGGATCATTCTTTGACAATGGTACATCACATATAATCTCATCAAGAATCCCAAACTCAGCATAAATCAAATCTAACTATTGAGCTCTAAAGATAGCATATTACTAAGTAGTCACTCCAGATGTTGAGACATCCTTCACAAAATATAGTAATAAATAATTCAAGAACCATTCCAATAAAAAATTGGGTTGAATGGTGGCCTTAATCAACCTCTTTCATCTACGCCATTTTTAAATGTGATCAAAGATATGGTTGGGATTATATTTTTGAAATGTTGAAAAGAGGTCGGTACCAGTAGCTGAAATAGGTTGAATAATACCAAGGCGAAATCATTGAAGGTTCGATAGGTTCCCCTAGAAAACTGTATATACCATTTAACTACATAGCCTTTGAGGGTTTGTTGAAATATTCATAGGAGAACATAATCGTGGTTCAGTGAGTTCAAAGAGCACCACAAATGAAATGTAGTACCATTATCACCAGGATCCTTTCGATTCTTACCCTCAAACTTTTGCATATCCAAAGTAAGTTTGGCTAGGAAAAGGAGCCACATTGGATCATGACACAATGGGTCATTAATAAGCTTTGGTTGGTTAGGAAGATTCAAAGTGGCTAAAAATGGGAGCCTAGGTTGTGCCCTTTGGTTCCACACTCCCTATTGAATATTGGTTCACATTGGGTTGATTTTGATAATGGAAATGGACTTGACCAATAGGATAGTAGCCTCCTCCCATATGGCCCATATAAGGCTGCTTGAGTATTTTGTATTAAGATATTTCCTGAGAAGGAGAAACCATATAAACATGGTTATAAGACTGATAGATCGATTGACCCTCAAGAATATAAGGAGGTAAGTAACCTCCAAAAACAATTGCACTAGATGTCAAGGGAAAAACATAGTTAAATAGATCATATCTTCCCGAGGGGCCATGCGAGACGTAGGAAGGGTTTTTCATAAGAAAGGCATTCAAAGGAGTCAGTGTAGTGGATGATGGAACATGAGAAGGAATGTAAAATATAAACCCAGTGGTCATGTATCCACTACCAGCCCCAAGGGAATTAACACTGGTGTTAAGAGCAGATGAAGGAAGTGAACACCTTCTGTCAAATGGAGGAGAAGGTGGAATATGAAAACTTCTAAATTGATGTGCGATGTAAGGGGTTATCTTCCCCCCCAATCCAACAACAGGGTCTACACAAGAAATTGGGGTGGGTGACGGGATGCTAGCAATGATGTTTGGAAAGATGAACCTAACAGCACCTGACCTTAAGGGAACTGGATGAATTTTAACATTAGACCTCCCAAGGGAAAATCTCCAATCGATGGCTATAAAATTTGAAAAATTCTCTCGTGTAGTATGGAAAGAACCAACCCCATCTGGGTCGGTATAAACTGAGGTTCTGGGAACCATATAGTAGATCAAGGAGGAATATGAACGAGTCCTACCCCCATTCCATATGATGGGAATGGAGATAGATATGGTGACTCAAAAGTAGTACTTATGTAAAATCGGTATAGTATTTTTTGTTAAAAGAGGCTGCCTAAAATGTCTAACCCTCTTACGACGAGGGGGTGGAGGATCACATTGTCGTAATCCTACTAAATGTTGAAATTCGTCAGGAAACTCACACAATAACCTCTATAAGCGCCCCCTACAATACCTAGTTAAGTAAACTAAAGTCAACCCAATATAATTAATGCTTATCCAGATAGTTGTAGACAACATCTACCATATGGGAAAGGTAACAAACCCCAAAGCTTGAAAGCAACAAAGGTACCTCAAAATCCCTCAGATATGAATAATATCTTGGAAACATATCCAGAGATCAACATTGTAATGGGGTTTTCACCCCTGTTATGTGCAAAAGCACCATCCTTACATTAATGGGACAGTAAGGTAGAGTTCATGAAAGAAATCTACATCAATAAATGAGATTAGTAAAATGAAATAAATAAACATATATGACAAAACTAAATCAAAGAAAATACATGAAAGTTAGACCTTGTTTCTTTTGAAAATGGGCCACCATGGCCGTCTCGAAAATGGTGCACCTCTCCACAGGATGATTTTTTTAGGTGGGTATGGATAATGTCTCAACGTACTAAGTGGTAATGGTAGGGAAACGAGATGGTGGAAAAATGGGGTGTGAATACTTTGAGAGTAAAATGTGTCTTATCGTACTCACTGAATAAAATAATGGAAAAAATGTGTAAAAATATTTTGATAGAGACCTTCAAACTATTTTTATAATATTCTTTTAGGTTTTTTTGACCTTTTCTCTCTTTTAGGGTTGGAACCTATTTAGGGTTTTAAGCTCTTTTTAGGGTTTTAGCACTTTTTGGGGTTTTTTGGCCCTTTTATGGATTTTTTGACCTTTTTTGGGGAGAGAATGAAGGTAAAACATGGTAAATAATGATGTTTTGGACTTGAAATACAATTGTGAAGGTTAAATGTAAGGGAAATATTGTAGGAAAATGACGTATGTATGTGGTTTAGTCCATGTAGAGCTAGGTGAGCAATTTTTTGCATTAACAGATTGCACCCTGATGTGTGAGGGCAGGAGCTCATCGCATGGCCAGCAGACATCATAGGAACATGGGGATAGTGGAGAGACTATAGAGACTTATGGAGAAGCGATGCTTCCTTGTTCAAACCAGAGTGTATTTTTGTTTTTTTATTAATGGTTCCCATCAATGGGTGACTAAAGATATAATATGTGGCATGTATATGGATGAGGAGGGCATACCCATGCTCGTAACAATGTCAAAATATTAAGAAATGGGATCAAGGATAAAAAGTATGGGAGTTGATCAATATATATACAACTAATGTTGCATGATGGTAGCCTCAATGAGAGGCTGAATACAATGCTTAAATAAAGAATTGATACATAGGAACAATGGCATTTTCTTGGAATGCAATATCTTCACAACTGATGCTCTATTGAATATGGAAGTGTACATAAATGGAGAGATTCCATGATGGGGAGTCAGAATCTTTGGATTACAATATGCTGCATCAATATTGGAGATACATGGACGCACTGCATTGGGGTTTCTAAACATTGTTTTCAACACAATCCAGAAATCACAAGGGACATGAACCTATCTCGGTTCCTTAATAGACTCACCAATGTGCTAGAGGGGAGTAGTGTCATGGTTCACCACACTCCCTAGAGATATGGTTCACATTGGGTTGATTTTGATAAAGGAAATGGACTTGACCGATAGGATAGTAGCCTCCTCCCATATGGCCCATATAAGGCTACATGGGTGTTTTGTATTAAGATATTCCCTGAGAAGGAGAAACCATATAACGATAGTTATAAGACTGATAGATCGGTTGACCCCCAGGAATTTAAGGAGGTAAGTAACCTTGAAACACAATTTCACCAGATGTCGAGGGAAAAACATAGTTAAATGGATCATATCTTCCCGGGGGGCCATGCAAGACATAGAGAGGGTTTTTCATAAGGAAGGAATTCAAAGAAATTAGTGCAGTGGACAATGGGACATAAGATGGAATGTAAAATATAAACCCAACAGTCATGTATCCACTACCAAACCCAAGGGAATTAACACTGGCGTTAAGACTGGATGAAGGAAGTGAAGAGCTTCTGTCAAATGGAGTAGAAGGTGGAATATGACAACTTATGAATTGATGCGCAAGGTAAGGGGTTATCTTCCCCCCCAATACAACAACAGGGTCTGCACTAGAACCTGGGGTGGGTGACGGGATGCTAGCAATGATGTTTGGCAAGCCGAATGTAAAAGGACTTGAGCTTACAAAAACTGAATGAATCTCAACACTCAACCTCCCAAGGAAAAATCTCCATTTGATGGCTATAAAGTATAAAAATTTCGCTCGTGTACTATGGAAACAACCAGCCCCATCTCGGTTGGTATAAACTGGGGTTTCGTGAACCATATAGTAGATTAAGGAGGAATATGAATGACTCCTACCCCCATTCCATATGATGGGAATGGGGAGAACTATGGTGACTCCGAATTAGTACTTATGTAACATTGGTATAGGAATTTTTGTGAAAAGAGGATGCCTATAATGTCTAATGCTCTTACGATGAAGGGGTGGAGGATCACAATGTTGTAATCCTACTAAATGTTGAAATCGATTAGGACACTCACACAATAACCTCTGCAAGAACCCCTTGCAATACCTAGGTAAGGAAACTAAGGTCACCTCAATATAATCAATCCATATGCATATAGTTGTAGACAACATCTACCATATGCCAAGGTAAGAAATCATGAAGCTTGAAAGCACCAAAGGTACCTCAAAACCCCTCAGATATGAATAAGATCCCAAAAATATATCCAATGATCAACATTGTAACAGGGTTTTCACCCTTGTTCTGTGCAAAAGCACCACCCTTACATCAGTGGGACAGTAAGGTAGAGTTCATGAAAGAAAACTACATTAATAAATGAGATTAGTAAAATGAAATAAATAAACATATATGGCTAAACTAAATAAAATCAAATACATGAAAGTTAGACCTTCTTTCTTTTGAAAATGGGCCACCATGGCCGTCTCGAAAATGGTGTGCCTCTCCACAGGCTGGTTTTTTCAGGAGGGTACAGATAATGCCTCAACGTACTAAGTGGTAATGGCAAGGAAATGGGATGATGGAAAAAATGGGGTGTGAATACTTTGAGAGTAAAATGTGTCTCATCGTACTCACTGAATAAAATAATGGAAAAAAGGTGTAAGAATCTTTTGATAGGGACCTTCAAACTGTTTTTATAATATGTTTTTAGGTTTTTTGACATTTTCTCTCTTTTAGGGTTGGAACCTATTTAGGGTTTTAAGTTCTTTTTAGGGTTTTAGCCCTTTTTTGGGTTTTTTTGTCCCTTTTTTGGATTTTTTGAGCCTTTTTTTAGAGAGAAGGAAGGTAAACCATGGTAAATAATGATGTTTTGGACTTCAAATACAATTGTGAAGGTCAAAAGTAACGGAAATATTGTAAGAAAATGATGTATGTATGTGGTTTAGTCCATGCAGAGCTAGGTGAGCATTTTTTGCGTTAACAGATTGCCCCCTGATGTGTGAGGGCAGTAGCTCATCGCATGGCTAAGAGACATCAAAGGATCATGGGGATAGTCGAGAGGCTAGAGAGACCTATGGAGAAGCAACACTTCCTTGATCAAACCTGAGTGTATTTTTATTGTTTTTATTAATGGTTCCCATCAATGGGTGACTCTAGATATAATAAGTGACATGTATATGGATGAGGTGGGCATACCCATGCTCGTAACAATTTCAAAAGACTAAGAAATGGGATCAAGGATAAAAAATATGGGATTCGATCAATATATATACAACTAATGTTACATATTGGTAGCCTCAATGAGAGGCTGAATGCAATGCTTATCTGAAGAGCTGATATGTAGGAACAATGGCATTCTCTTGGGATGGAATATCTTCACAATTGATGCTCTATTGAGTATGGAAGTGTATATAACTGGAGGGATTCAATGACGGGGATTCAGAACATTTTTGGTATAATTTGCCGCATCAATACTGGAGATACATGGAAGCACTATATTGGGTTTTCTGAACATTGTTTCCAATGCAATCCAGAGTTCACAAGGGACATGAACCTATCTCGGTCCCCTAATAGACTCACCAATGTGCTAGATTCAGGTGACAACTATGGTCTTCTATCAAATAATGCACAGAAAAATACCCTGTACAAATATCAACGGTGCGATGATGTAGTTGAAGTCGAGCATGTGAGACACAACCACCCTAAGAGGCACTAATGACTCCTCTAAGGTCCTCAAAGGATATCATCAATAAGGTGAATGAAACAAGGATATAGGGACCTCTGCGTATATCCTCTGGAATATATTTGTTGATGTTGACAGAGGGATACCTACAAATAATCAAGGAAATAATGTTTCCTTAACGAGAAGCACAAGGGGGATAATCAAAAGTGTGGGACAATCGAGGAACCAACACACTAAATGGGGGAATAGGGGCAGGGGAATATGGGGGACTCAAAAACTTCCTTTGTTTAGAGTATGATGATGGGTCTAACCTATAAGCAAATGAAACTAACTTATGGGATAGGGGTCAGAAATGTAATACCGGGAAGATAACTGCAAATGGGAAATCTCGATGGAGGTAACTAGAACATGAATACTTAGGGGATCCATGGAAGACTCATCGCAGAATACTTTGAACAAAGGTGACTCAATGAGGCAAAGATGCTAAACTGTAATATATCGGGTGGTTCCAAAAGACACCGTTATGAGAAGATCTTGTGGATTTTATAACGAGCTAAAGAACGTAAATGCTCGATGGTGTTTTCATTTTTAGAGAGTCTAAAAACATGAATTAGACTCCGGTGTGGTCTCTTTTTTGTATGTACTATCCTGATTTTGAAAAAGGATAAAAGTGTGCATATGAGAGCTCTCCCAACCTTTGGGGAAGGAATACTTCTTTGCTGTTTGTAGCCCAATCAGGCTGAAAAAGGTTAAACCTATACTGACTAGATGGTAATTCACATACTTTTGTGAGCATGAACAAAACCAAGTTTTCTCAGCCATCTTTTTTTATTAGAAGGCTGGAAAAGAGCTTAAAGACAACCCATGATGAATGTTTTCATAAAGATCGGTCCCAGTTCTGGATAAAGCGTAAAGGGATGCAAAGGGAAACATTCCTATATTGAATTTGCCAAGTTGGTTCTTTTATTATCATAGTCTATATAGTCGAAAAATGGATATAAACGAGGCTACATAGACACTCTTTCAAGTACTTCAATGAGTGTGAAAGGAAGAAAGCATGCTCGATGATATTTCCATTCTATTAGGAGTCGAAAAAGAGCTTAACGTAAACTCCATAATGGTCAATCGAGCAAGGGGGGAGTGTTCGATATATGGAAAGAGGTTATGTTGTGAACATGGTTGAGAGGAATATATGCATAAAACTATTGGGGCCCCCTTGCGGGATGATGGATGGCAGTAAAAAATGGCCAACGATGTAGTATGGATGGTGTGAATGGATCATGAACATGGTAATACATACAAAGGGATATTCGCATGATGGAACACAAACTGTGGTTAATTCTAGGAAATGGCCCAGAAAATCATAGTGAGAGCATGAGAAAAGGGTCTCATCAAAAGACTAAGGATAGAAAACCAAACCCAGTGGTGCAAAAGATGTCTCAAATGAACTCCAGAAGACTCTCACTAGAATCTAGTGAAGTTTCCCCTGGTGTAGTGGTGCACGAGTAAAAACTAGACCAAATGGAGGCCTATGGGTATGGAGCTAGTGTTATTTTTTCAACATTCAAGCTAGCATTATGTTAGGATCTTTACTGAGAGAAAAACAAGTACAGCAATCAAACACAAGAGACAATGAACACAGTGTTTTTCATTGGGGAAACCATAAATGGAGAAAACCCCCCAACTTCATCAGAGATAGAATTAGCACAAGATGTAAAACCCCAAAACAGTAAGATGCACTCCCGATAGTTGTAATATTCTTCTTGTCTAGCCCCAGTGTCTTCTCCTTCCTCAACTATGCACTACACTTGAGTGTGTGAGTGATGTGTGCTAAATAGAGACCCCATCTCTCTATTTATACTAATATCGACATGACTAAAAACCTACTAGAGCCAACCTTTACTAGGAGAGTCTAATAACCCTAGTGCCCCCAAACTGTGCAGACTTTAACCCTTAGACAATCAGAGGGTTACCCACTATGACTTGACATGACTTTTTTACATTATTGATTCTCCTGATCGAAAAATCGGGGCATGACAACATGACTCAATTACATAATAGATACATCCTAGAATAAACATCGAGTTACAATACATAAGATACATAGATGAATACATTCCGAAGTTACAAATACATCAACACTCCCTCTTAACTAGGAAGGTATTCTTTCGACACAATTTTCAGTACTGGTCTTCTTCTCTGTATCAATTGGTTCATCTTGTCATCTACATCTCAAGTCTTCTGAGTCTTCAAGTCATCTTCATCCTTTGAATCCGATTCATCTCTCGATCTGGATCATCATGGGACATCATCACTGGATCTGGATCATCTATCGATCTGAATCAACATCACTGGATCTGGATCATCGCTCGATCTGGATCAACATCACTAGATCTAAATCTAGATCATCACTCGATCTGGATCATCATCACTAGATCTGGATCATCTCTCGATCTAGATCATCACTGTTAGATCTCGATCATCACTCAATCTAGATCTCTCGGATTCAACATAACTGGATCTCGATCATAGCTCTATCTGGATCTCATCTGGTCATCATCATGTGTGCTATCTCATCATAGGAAGTTTTGCAAAGCAAGCCTTCTTTCATACTGGTTGTAGGCCTAGCCATCAAGTAGGTCTTCACCCAACACTTACATCTGACCTTCTCATCAGAAAGGAATTCCCAGCACTCACATCTGATCATGTAGGAACCTACAATCACATCAGAAAGGCCTAGCACTCACATTCACCAGCATGATAGGACATCACATCACTAACATCTATGAAAGGGATTCATTACTTATATCTGACCTGGAAGGAAACAAGTCCTCCACCCTTGCTAGAAAGGATTACACTCACATCTAACCTGGAAGGAATTGAATCCTCCACCCTTGCGAGAAAGGCCCCCAGTCCCAAACTGAGATACCTGGTAACGGACTAGGTGCCTCCATTCTCCTGGAGAATGGCAATTTCCCTTATATCTAAACTAGTAGGAAACAAGTCCCACACCCTCACTAGAATGGCCTGCACTCACATCTGACCTGGAAGGAACTAAATCCTCCACTCTTGTCAGAAAGGCTCCCAGTGCTAGACTAAGCTACCTAGTAATGGACCAGGTGCCTCCACTCTCTCGGAGAGTGGCAGTTGCCCTTACATCTGTCCTACTTGACAGAATGGCTAGCACTCATATCTAACATGGAAGGAACTAAATCCTCTCACAATGATAGAATGGCTTAGCCCTTACATGTAACCTACTCGTTAGAATGGCTATGAATCTCAGCACTCATATATGACATGGAAGGAACTGAATCCTCTCACCATGACAGAATGACTCAGCCCTTACATCTAACCTACTCGTCAGAATGGATTTGGATCTTAACACTCACATCTAACATGGAAGGAATTGAATCCTCTCACCATGACAGAATGGCTCAGCCCTTACATCTGACCTACTCATCAAAATGGCTTTGGGACTCATCATTTTCCCTTGGAGGAAACCTTGATCTAGAGAACACCAAGCTTCTCCCTGAAGTACTTGAACTTCACTCTGGGAAATGGCTTCGTCAGCACATCAACTATCTATTCCTCTGTCACAACATATTGGAGCTTCATTGCTCCTCTTTACACCATATCCCTAATATAGTGATACTTGATCTCGATGTGTTTCAACTTGTCATGGAACAATGGATTCTCTTAGAACTTCATGCAACTTTGGTTGTCACAATGTATACAAGTAGCATCCATTTGAAGATCAAATAAATCAAACACCATATCCTTGATATAGTGATACTTGATCTTGATGTGTTTCGACTTGTCATGGAACAATGGATTCTCTTAGAACTTCACGCAACTCTAGTTGTCACAATTTATACAAGTAGCATCTATTTGAAGATCAAATAAATCAAACACTAGCTTCCTCAGCCATACTACCTCACAACTAGATGAACAGGATGTGACATACTCTGCTTCATTTGTACTCAGTACCACACATTATTTCTTCCTGCTAAACCAAGAGATCAGACCTGATCCCATACTGAAGGAACACCCTGAAGTTCTCTTCCTATTGATGGCACTGTCTTCCCAATCTGAATCAACATAACCCTTCAGGTTAATCTTTTGATACGCATCATACTTGAGCCCATAATCAACTATACCCTGCAGGTACCTTAGAATGTGCTTTGCAGCAATCAAGTGAACATTTCTCGGAACTATCAAGAACTGGCTCAAGGTGTTCATAGCAAAACAAATGTCTAGTCTCATGTTCGTCAAGTACATTAATTATCCAATCATCTGATGATACATCGTAGCATCAATCGACTCTGATGAAGCATCAATCAATAGCTTGAGGTTCGATGGCATAGGTGTGGCCATAGTCTTGTAGTCCATCATCCCAAACCTCTTCAGGATCTCTACTACATACTCTGCCACACCTCCATACCTAGAAAATAATGCATCATACCCAAGTCCTTCATCTCGAACTCGGTAGAAAGATTTCTCTTCGTATCAGTAATCAACCCATCCATACCTGTCACAAACAGATCATCTACATATAGTAGAAGCATCACTGGGTTTCCATCTTCAACCTTGTAGTAAAGGTTGGAATCTACTTTACTCTTGGTAAAGCCCAAACTAGATATAAAGCTATCAATCTTGCTGTACCAGGTCCTGGGTGCCTGTTTCAAACTGTACAGGGCTTTTTTCAATCTACACACATGAGTCTCTCTGTCATGTGTCTCAAAACCGAGTGGATTTTATACATACACTTCCTCTTCCACTACACCATTCAAGAAAGTATTCTTTACATCCATCTGTGTATCTTCCATTTCATCACTGTAGCCAGAGCATGTACGGATCTAATGGAAGTGTATCTAGCTACAAGTGCAAAGGTTTCTTCATAGTCTATTCCCTCTTTCTGAGAGAAACCCTGAGCTACAAATCTTTCCTTATATTTTTCAATGCTATCATCTGCAGCATGTTTGATCTTGTAGATCCATTTGGAAATTACAATTGACTTCCCGTCTGGTCTTGGGACAACATCCGAAACATCATTCTTCATGATCAATTGGTACTATTCGATCATAGCCTCCTTCCATTCTTCCATTATGTTGCTTCTTCATAACTGGAAGGTTCTTTATCAATGAAATCACATAGTAAAGCTACATACCCGGAACAGGATCTGGTCCTCTTTGTTTCTCTGTGATTCTCTTTTGGAGCCCATATCTTTTCGCACCTTGGATAAGTTCTCATACCCAAGCAGGTTTCCTCCTATGAGTATTCTTCTCCAGAGGTGGATCTACAAGTCTTTGTGGTTCTTCAAATTCTCAATCTTCTTCTTGATTTTCTTCATTCATGGTTGTATCATGAATTTTGGGTGCTTCTGCTTCTTCAGGTTCTTTAGCAAGTCTCTTTTTGGATTTGTTGTAAGCTATGTCTTCATTAAATGTAACATCCTTGCTGATGTCAATATTCTTGTATCCTGGGAAATATATTCTGTAATCCTTCAAGCTTTTAGAGTATCCCACAAATATACCCTTCTTTCCTGAAGGATCTAATTTAGTCCTCTTCTCTTTTGGAATGTGGATGTACATAGGACAGCCGAATATTCTGAGATGGCTAACTTCTGGTTTCTTTCCAGAGAAGACTTATTCAAGATTATTGTTCTCGAGTACTCTATGTGGAGTATGGTTCTGTACATACACTGTTGTTCTGGTAGCTTCTACCCAAAGATGCATAGGAAGGTCTTGATCATGAAGCATTGCTTTTGTAGCTTCCATGATAGTTCTTTTCTTCCATTCTGTAATCCCATTTTGTTGTGGATTATAAGGAGTGTAAAACTCCCTCTTAATCCTAGATTCTTTGCATAGCTCTTTGAATTCATTTGAAGTGAATTCTCTGCCATTGTATAATCGAAGGGATTTGATCTTCTTTTTAGTATGGTTTTCGATCAAGGCTTTGAATTCCTTGAGCTTGTTGAATACTTCATCTTTGTTCTTCATGAAGTAAACCCATGTTTTCCTAGAAAAGTCATCAATAAAAGAAACATAATATGCATACCCTCTTAGAGAGTTTGATGACATAGGACTGCATACATCGGAGTGGATGATTTCCAAGATTCCTTTTTCTTTGCTTTCACTACTTGGAAATGTCTTACCTTTGTATTCTTTCCTTTCGCACATCCTTTGTAGACCCCATCATGTTTTGCTTGGATTTATGGAAGACCTTCGACAGCTTTGCTTGCAATAGGTAGTGCTCTGTAATGCACATGTGCAATCCTTCTATGCTAAAGTTCACTTGGATCTACTGTGTCATGGCCCAAGGCTTGTTCTGGATGGCCCTTCATTTTGTACAATCCACCTTCTTGTTCTCCAATCACTACCGCATCATCGATAGTCTTTCCTTTTGGCCACATGATGACTTGACCATCTATGAATGCAACCCGCATTCCTTTCGCATCTAATGTTGATATGGAGAGAAGTTTCATCTTCAGTCCAGGCACAAACAATACTTCTTTCATTGTTAAATAATTTCCAGAGTCTAATTTATAGGAAGATTGCCCACTACCTTTATTGGATATTGGTAGTCATCTCCTAGATTTACCTTGTGAGGTGATTCATGTTCTGACAGTCTCACAAAATATTCCTTGAATCCAGTCATATGTTTTGAAGCCCCACTGTCTATAAGCCAATCACCACTTCCATGAGTAATGTTACCTGTGAGAGCGGAGATCAGAACATATTCATCCTCGCTTGAAGAATCTTCACTTTCATATTTGGATCTCTTCCTGGATGGTTCATCATCCTCTGCAGCATGGGCATGATGTCTTCTTTTGTTGCTCCTTTTCATTATCTTCTATTTCTTAGGACAATTCCTTGCATAGTGTCCTGCTTCATCACATGTATAGCATATGATCCTAGATAAATCTTTTCTAGTGTTATCTTTGTGAGAGTGCTTACCTCTGGAGCTATGAGGTATTCTTTTGTTTGACTTGGAGTGAGATTTGGAGTGTACCATGAGATATTGGTCTTCACTTCCCATATTCTCTTCTCGAGCTTCTATATGAGCTTCTTCTTGAGAGAAATCTTCCCATAGTCTGCTATTCTTTAATAGCTTCTTTCAAGCATAGATTTCTTAGATGAAAGAATCCCATGACCTAGGAAGGCCATTCAAGGTAGTCATCAGGATCTCTACATTTTCCACTTCTTCATCAACTGCTTCTAGTTTCTCTTTGATCTAAGAAACTCTTGTGAAGTAAGACTGAATTGTTTTTGCATTCTAAATCTTCACATTCTTCATTTGGTTTCTCTGGGTCATCTTCTGGTTTATGTTCTTCCCTTGAAAGAATTTGGTTAGGGCATCAAACATAGATTTAGGTGTCTTGAGAGAGGCCACCTATGGGATAAGGTGATCCTTGATAGAATCAGCAATGATCCTCTTTGCCATAGACATCTTCTTCTTATGTAATTCCTTTTCCTCATCTCCCTTTGGAACTGGAACCTCCTCATTGATGTAGGAGACTAACTCATTTTCTTCTAGGACCAGGGAGATCCTATACTTCCAAGCTTGGAAGTTATCAGCTCCCTCAAGATTTTCATCAAGCTTGGTATGATGAGACATCTTAACTGAGAACCTCTAATGGAATTACAAAATATTTTAGATCTTATGAGGTCAAAATGTCAAGTCTAAAACTTGAGCTGAAATCCTGCAGAGCTGGTTCAGGAGCAAATTAGGGTTTTGCTTTTCCAGAGTTTTGTCCACCCAAATGCCTTGAAATTTTTCCCTCACTTTGATTTTGGGGAGGAGATCAATCTAGGCCTAGGATCACTAAAAAATTCCTCTTCTATGAAAATCCCTAATTTTTTACAGTAGTGATAGGTCCAAAACTGAAAAACCTCATAATTGGATTCTGCTTCGATAGAAAGATGCGCCCTAAGGAGGAGAATTATTCCACCTTACTTTTTCTGAAAATATATGGAGGAAGATCCACAAACTAGGAAGCCTTAGTTCCTGCAGCTGCACAGTGTCTTCTTCTCAGGTTAGCTCTGATACCATGTTATGTTTTCAACATTCAAGCTAGCGTTATGTTAGGATACTTACTGAGAGAACAACAAGTAGAGCAATCGAACACAAGAGACAATGAACATAGTGTTTTTCATCAGGGAAACTATAAATGGAGAAAACCTTGCAACTTCCTCAGAGATAGAATCAGCACAAGATGTAATACCCCAAAACAGTAAGATGCACTCTCGACAGTAGTAATCTTCTTCTTGTCTATCCCTAGTGTCTTCTCCTTCCTCAACTATGCGCTACACTTGAGTGTGTGAGTGATGTGTGCTAAATAGAGACCCCAACTCTCTATTTATACTAATCCCGACATGACTAAAACCCTACCAGGGCCGACCTCTAATAGGAGAGTCTAATAACCGTGGTGCCCCGAAACTGCGGGGACTTTGACCCTTAAGCAATCAGAGGGTTACCCACTATGACTTGACATGAATTGTTTACATTATTGATTCTCCCAATCGGAACATCGAGGCATGACAACATGACTCAATTACATAATAGATACATCCCGGAATAAACATCGGGTTACAATACATGAGATACATAGATGAATACATTCCAAAGTTACAAATACATCAACAGCTAGCTCAAAGTACGAGGTGTGATTCGCGTTCTGTTATGAAAATTGACTTTACTACAGGAATTGGTCTAAAAAATCAGTAAGGATAGAGGCATTCTAGAAGATCATTTCTTGACCTGGGATCTTTTTGTACAATGGTGGCAGCTTCCTATCCTTGTAGAGGATGATCCATATGTGGGCATGGAATACCAGGGAGATATGGGTAGGCCTCGACCTCTAGGGAAGGTCATGGGACCTGACAGTATGCTAGCATAATGGTAGTTAGTTCATACATGCAACATACTATGTGCATGTGTAGACGTGGGACCGCACAATCCAGTGGGCTACCAACGGTGTAGAAGAATGGGTTATATCCACCTAATCATGTGAAAATGATGCAAAGGATTTATACAATGGAATCATTGTGACTAAACGTGGAGAAACTAATGGAGGGGGACACCAACTCGTAGTAAAAACGATGTAAAACAAAACATAAAAACTGTTCCCCAAGTGCTGCATGGTGAGAAACTCAGGCATAGGACTTCTGGCGAAGGAAAATGGCCTTACCTTGGAGACTCTGTAGTTGGAGAAAAGTAAGTGGGGAAGGAATCTGGAATTCAATGGGAAGAACTAACTTTACGTCAAGGGCTAAGTGAAATGGGGTAAAACTGGTGGTGGTTTTGACGATCTCTCTATTTCCATGAAAGTGGTGTCAAGATAGATCAGGTGGATCTCCCACAGTTGAGGATGGTAAAGTACTACTAGAAATAGTTATTGTCTAAATGGTGGTTGTGTTCAAGGAGGACGGTGGAGGGTGAATTTCCTCAATGATGGTGGTTTCGGACTCATGAGTGTTTCTGAAGTTCATGAAGGTCTAACTAATATTTGGACAAGTCTTGTCAATGGTGAGAATAGTGGCCATATATGCCACAAATTGCACAAGGATGGTTTGTCCTCCATGGCTTGTTCTTGATTGTTGGAATATCTGAGATGATGACTATTGGTGTACCATTGGCTATATCCATCGCGTCTATGTGTGTGCAAAGGATAGGTATCTATAGACAATTTTTTTTTGCATGAACTTGGATATCACACAAAGTGCAAGGTGGAGTTAGGAGAGGATCGACTGTTGCTTTGGTGTACTTTCCCCCAACCTTCTTTAGGAGAGGAGGGCCTGTTTTGGGGACGAAAGGCATGTTCAATGGGCTAGGAGGAGGGTATTACTCCATCTCAATAGGTTCACACAACCTAGGGTATCGGAGGTGGGGTAGGTGGTTCAAGGTACCGCATGGGAATTCCCAATGTAAAAATAAGTAAATTAAGAGTAGCCATTATAGGCTTGATCACGATACCATATGGTGGAAACAAGAAGGGAATTGTGTGGATTAGGAAGGATCCCCAATAATTTTAGGGTGGTAGTGGTTGGGGTTGCGATTGATGTTGTGATGTTTTTGGGATGGTACTGGATATGATAGTACATGAATCTGTTGTGTCACTCGGAGAAGGGAGAGGTGGTAAATATGGGAAGGTGTCCACCATAAGAGTATTGGAAAATATTCCTAGGCCTACAACAGATATGGAAGGGATGGACACACATTCAATGGAAGTATCAATGGTAGGAATGACGTGTTCTGATGTGACTGGCCCCTACAGATCGTAGTAAGTCAACTGGTTGGTAGTCACGATATTTCCATAACAAGGAAACATCAGGAGTTGAAAGATGATGGATGCCATAGCTCTGATGGCATACATGTAGCTATGTGCAAGAAAGAGGTTATAATCAAGTTGTGAGTTAATAAAATTGATGTCAATCAAAACCATTTCATCAGTTAATGAAATAGGAGCATTCAGAAGAATTCCTTGGGCCTTTGCAAAGCGGCCATTGTAGGCACGAAGGGCGCTAGTGGAATTTTGAAGGGTAGGGGACCTAAGTTTCTGTGAGACAAAGATCAACATAACATAGGAGGAATCCCCTTCATCAATGATACATCAATGTATGACCAAATTCTAAATTGAGACGGGAACTTGGAAGGAGACGGTGGATGACATCCTAGGTTCTCCTTGATCCAGATCAAACATGATCAACTAGAATCAGAGGGATCAACGAAACCTAGTGTGGATAACAAAATTTTCCATTTTGTTGGTAAATTTTTCAGCACTTCTAGAGTAGACATGGGTCTAGGTGATTGGACCAAGTCATCAATGATGGTATAATTTAGGGCAGCTTGATTAGTCGCGTTGTTGGAGATATGTCATATAGGAAACCGTGGGACTCTCGTCGCCCAATCAGTGGGTGTTATAGATAAGTGGAGGGGTATAAGAGGCATACTGGTTGCGTCACATCTACAGGTTGATGTCAGACAACACCGTCATGAGGTGATGGACTCTAATATCTATAGGTGGCACCATGACAGAAGTTACATGAGGAGGTTGGTCGAGTGGTTGGGTTGAAACCATTGCTTGGTGTGGTAGATGGTTTTGGAGGGCCACAGGAAAAGGACCTGGTGGTGCTAGGTTGGGCTAAGCTTGGGCGGTTATGTTGGCATCCTGTTGAGCATCATTTTGGAGAAGTTGTCAGACGTGATCCATAGGTGTTGCTTAATGCACACAAATGGTTGTTTTGTAATTGTGGGTTATTATTTGGTTGGTCAAGATGTTGGGGGTTTTGTGCTGGTGGGTTGGTGTCATTGTTGGTGGGAAGTTTAGGTGGTTGGACAACTCCTTGTGGCTGATTATTTTTCCTCCTTGATTTTTCTTTCACTTCCCTTGTTGGTTATTGGGGTAGGGTTGGTTGGGAAGGTTCTATTGAGCGAAAACTTATCCTGTGGAAACTAGAGGGGATAGGGCTGGAGCCAGAGTGTATTTCCCAGTGGTGCATAATATACTAGAGGAGATGGAGGGGCTAAAAATATAGCCACTTTTCCTGAATATGGCTATGTCAGCCAAGCCGGCCCATGGACGTGTTGATTTTGCGCGGGATGTGCATAGGAGGGGGTGGCTTTGGACTGAGTCATCATCCATGAGTAATCACAGATATAGTTTGGTTATGAAACACTATGGGTGTTACTTAGGTGTGGTGGCATCATAGGAGGTGCCACATAGTACTGAGGGTACCGTGTGACAGATTCGATGACACCATCCGCAGTGTGGGATGCCCCCGATGCATCATGACGGGAGGTTCCAACATGGGGAGAATCTGGTATGATGGTATATAAATACCCATACTGGGCATAGATTAAGTCGAACTCTAAAGCCTTTAAGATGTCCTCCTCCTCATATTGGGGTTGCTTAGAGGTGACATCCTTGGTGTAGGGTGGGAGTAAGGTCTTTAAAAACCAGTCAAGGAAGATCATGTCATGCAGTTGGATCTTGCATAGGCTATATCTCTGTCGCCACTCATGGATGTGGTATTTGATGTGGGTAGACATATTTTTATGGAAAGATAGAAGGATCTCCACCTCCTCATCATATCAAACAAGTAGTTGAAAGTATTGGAGGAACCTGGAGGAAGGTGAGGAGAAATTGGGGTAAGAGGCAAGAGACAACTCAATGTACCATTTCGAAGCGACACTCATAAGTGTGCGCTGTAACAAACTCAATCTAACATAGTTTTCCACAATGTTGTTGATGAACACCATGAATGGAAAGACATGATATGGTTCTGGGGGTCCTCACTCGCCTTTCCCTCAAAATTTGGGATGTTTGAAGCAATTTTGATAGGCATGGGAAACCAATGTGGTTCATGACTGATGGGGTCATTCGTTAACCTGGATAAAGATGGAAGGTTAAGATGAGCCATAAAAGGTAGGATAGACCCAAGGTTGGCTTGGGATGGACCGAAAATGGCACCGAAGTTTGCAGGAACATAATGTCCATGCATTTCTCGAGGTAATTGAGGTTGATTTCCCATAGCAGGAATAGTTAGAATAGTCATGGAAAGGCCACTACCCCTAGGTATATAAGGTGATACAGTAGGAATTGTGGTAGCTGGTGTGAGGACACTACTACTGGATAACATACCTACAACAACGTGTGTAGCGGTGTTGAGACCATTGGTACGGATACCTATAATTATGGATGGAAAGGACATAGGTCCTTTACCAATTATCCCTCTGTGGAAGGGACCAAGATGTATGCCAGCCATGGGTTTAGATAGGAATCTGAATCAGACTTAGAGGCCATGTGTCCTGATGAAAATGAGCAATGTTGTCAATGAGGGCTTCAACGATGACGATCCAAAGAACCAAACTAACAGGAGTACCCCCTAAGTTGAGAGGAATAACATGGTGGAGAAATGATGGCTTATAGTAGTAACAGGAAATGAATATGGACCCAAGTTTAAATCATCTTCTTATTGTTTCAAAAGGATTCACTCAACCACCAAGGTTGTTTGATGGCTTGCTTACTGGGGAAGTACCCATCTCTCCACAAAGCAGGTAAAAATGCTAACCATTTGGCCACATATGACATCTCTTTGGTTTTCATCATAGGAGGGAATCTAGCCAATCCAATGGGGGTCATTCCCCTTTTCTCTTGGAAGGTCCTCCCAATGACCAACTACTTCAAGGTTCCTGTGGTACTCCTCGTAATGAGTTTTAGGGAAAAGACCAAGTACTTCCCACAATTGTGAAAGATGGGACTTATGTACCAAACCGAATGTTATTATGTTGATTTGATTAATTTTAAGGTTCTGCTCAGAGTCATGAACCAAGCATGTTATTTTAATGGTGTGAATGTGTGTGCACTTTTACACAAAACTTTTCTTCCAACTATTAAATAAATAAATAACAATGGAATTCTCTACAAAAAACAAGCAAAGGGATGTACCAAAGCACTAATGAAAAGAAAAAGTCAATCTAGACAAAGTGCAGGATGGAAAAGGGTCTGAAATAGATACGAAAAATAGATTGTTAACTAAAATTCATCTTTGTTAGTGGAGCATACATGATCTAGTTTGCACAAAACAAAAAAACAGAGGCGATCGACTTAGAAAACAGACAAGTCGCACCTAACAGAGGAGCAAGCATGACTGGGTCACTCAAAATGAGGGTACATAGGTGACTAGTGTTGCTCTTTTGGCCAAAATAGATGTGATTGGGCCCTTTGAGGCATGTCACGATCTAGTTCATGCTTAACAGAAGAAATGGAGCGACTGTGTCATGACTTCTGACCCGATAGGAACGACTTGTGTCAGACAAGGAAAAAATTAGAAAACAGGGCCGACAGGGGCCAAAGGGGGTAGGAACTGGGTTTGTGAGGGCTCTTATCGACTACATGGGGGGCTGATTGGTGATGGATTGATATAAAAACTAAAGAAAAACCTGCAAAACTAGGATCTGAGAGGATTGACCAGTGGAGTCGCCAAAACTGTAACGGGTTTTTAAACCCTGTTATAGACAAACCTTATGTAAATGGGATAGTAAGGTAGAGTTCATGAAATAAAGCTACAACAATAAAAAATATTTGTAAAACAAAATAAATAAACATATATGACTAAACTAAATAAAATAAAATACATGAAAGTTAGACCTTCTTTCTTTTGAAAATGGGCCATTGTGCCCATCTAAAAAATTGTCCACCTCTCGACAGGTTGGTTTTCAATGTGGGTATGAAGAATGTCTCAACGTACTAAGTGGGAATGGTAGGGAAATGAGATGATGGAAAAAATGGGGTGTGAATAGTTTGAGAGAAAAAGGTGTCTCACCGTACTCACTAAATAAAATAATGGAAAAAGGGTGTAAGAATCTTTTGATAGAGACCTTTACACTATGTTTATAATATGTTTTTAGGTTTTTTTGACCTTTTCTCTCTTTTAGGGTTTTGGAACCCTATTTAGTGTTTTAATCCCTTTTTAGGGATTTTATCCCTTTTTTTGGTTTGTATCCTTTTTTGGGAGAGAATGAAGGTAAACCATGGTAAATATTGATGTTTTGGACTTGAAATACAATTTTGAAGGTCAAACGTAAGGAAAATATGGTAGGAAAATGATGTATGTATGTGGTTTAGACCATGCAAAGCTAGGTGAGAAATTTTTGTGTTAACAAACATAAGGTATTAGAGGAATATCCCCACAACAAACGTGTGCACTGCCTCCTACTGAACTTCAATGTAAGAGGAGCCGCTGGAGAACACTTATTATACAAAGGGTTTCACTTCTCACCTGGATAGAAACCTAGTTGTTTTGTTTCATAGTATTGGAGAAGTTTACTCACAACATCCTATTCCAAGACTCTAAGACCTAATCTTGTTGGTGCACCCTATAAAATAAAATGGTTGTAATCAATTTAAATTTAAGTGTTAATTTTAATGGGTGTAATTACTCAAGGGAAATGGATGTTCAACTAGTGATGTTACAACTTAGCAATGAAGCAAATATGAAGACCTAAAAACAATGCCAAGTGCAACTTTGTATTCAAATTAAAAATGGTATGCGACTATATGTAATGCACAAAAAATCCTTCTTTTTCAAATGCAAATGAAATCATTCCAATATGAAATCCCGAACACTAATATCATCTAAGAAAACCTAATGAAAGCACCAATTTAAATTTCAATGCAAGTAAGCATGCAACTATAGAAATATTTTTGTATTTTCAGTATAAATGAATGAAAATTAAATAAAATTCATAAACACTCTCAACCCTTGCATCAAGAAGCAAGCATAAGCCAAGAAAGACACTGAGACTAAAAAACTCATGCACTAATGGAAAAACTAAAATGGAAACAAATAAAAAAGAAATACTTTCAAAGAAAAATAAATAAAAAGAGGTCTTTGGTCATAACAAAAAGCGATCAAGAGATAGCATAGGTACCCAAGAAGACTCAACCAGACTCACAGCCCATGCAACATCTTCATACATTGATAAGTGAACCCAAAAGGGAGGTGTATGCAACTGTTCAAAGAACAACATTGTATGTACACAACTAGGTAGAGTACAACCCACGTATATATGCAACTGTATGTTCTATGACCCGTGTATACAAAGAGAAAGGTGCTAAATGGAAAGTTAAGAGTCAAACCACTTCAATGGATTTGAAATGAATGAACATCCTATTGAACATGACACAAAAACACATAGAAACAAAGAGAAATTTGATCAAAACATGCACCCAAACCCCAACAAAAAAGGAAAATTTGTGATTGGATTCGCCAATTTTGTTACAGAGAAAAACTTCCTTTGGTTTGGGGTGGACCACATGAGATAGTATGACACAAGAAATAAATCCATTATCAATTATGATAGATATATACAATAAATTAATAACTAAGGGATAAAATCCATACCTCAATTGAATGTTCAAAGATGGCCACCATTGAGCTCTTGATCAATACTTGTCCCTACACTTCGTCCTCAACAACCAAGAGATTTGAAAGCATCATATATAAAGTGTTAATATCTAGTCTATCATACTCAATTTAAACATGTATAAAAAGAAATTACATACATGGATAACAATATTCATAACTTCACATGAATTAGACAAGAAATACAAAATGACAACCTTTGTCGGCACCTTGTCGGAATCGAGAAACCAAGTCCCTCCACCATTTCTTCCACCACTTCAATCCTCCATAAATGGAAAACTTACAAAGACAATGAAAAACTTTTGAAATAGCACTAATGGTTGATCCAAAGGATAAAGGGACATGGACTCAAATATACAAGAATGGGGCAATTTTTCACTATATTCTCTGTACTCTAAAAAATTATCCTCCTCCAATGCTTCATAATATCTCAATATATAGATCATCAATAGGAAATCAAGGGTCGAATCAGAGCATTTCCTGTCATATGGAAGACCAAGGATCATGTCATTCATTACTTGATTGGGAAAAATCCAAATATTATATGTTTTTAAGCATAAAACCCGATGTACACAGGTGGCAGCACTGCAAGCTGCATAGAAGGGAGTTGTACACTTGTAACCCATGTGTATCTTCAAAAGTGGTTTCTAAGGGTTTAAATAGGAGAATTAGGGCTATGGTGAGTAAATGGGGTATAGTGAGCTTGCATAGGGACAAGTAAATTCCATCAAATCATGACATATCAGGTATGGAAAATCATGCTATAACAATAGATCATCGACATACAATAGTAATATCACGATCCTGTCATCTTCAACCTTATAGTAAAGGTTGAAATCTGTTTTACTTTTGGTAAAGCCCAATATAATAAGGAATCCATCAATTGTTTTGTACCATTCTCTATATGCTTTCTTTAATACATATAATTCTTTATTTAGTTGACACACATATGTTTTCTTGTCATGTGTCTCAAAACCTGGAGGTTGTTCAATATACACTTCCTCTTATATGAAATAATTTAGAAAGGTTGTATTTACATCCATTTGATGTAACTTCGATTTCATCTTGGAAGACAAAGAAAAAATGGTTACGATTGCTATATATATGGATACTAGTGCAAAAGTATCTTCATAATAAATTCCTCTCTTCTAAGAGAATCCGCGTGTGACAAATATTTCTTTCTACTTTTTAGTACTACCATCAACTGAATTCTTTGTCTTAAAAATCCATTTTGAAGAGACCATTGATTTATCCTTCAGTCTTGGTACTACTTTCCAAATATCATTATTTAAGATAGATTGATATTCTTTGATCCTGGAATCCATACATTACTTTTTTTTGAGGCTTCTTCAAAACAAGTAGGTTCTTCATGAACAAGGTTACACATTAAGGCTACGTAGTTTGAGTAAAGCCTTGGTCTCTTGCTTCCTTCTAGTGCACCATATATTTCTGCTTCTTGAATTATATCACGAGCCCAAGGTAGTCTTATCCTTATTGAGATCATCTCATGAGGTGTCTTTATAAGGTCTTAAGATTCTTCCATTTAATGATCTTCTGGTATAGGTTATTCTTCATCATCTCTAACTCATGGTTTACTGGCCTCTACAATTTTCATAGCTCATTTCTCTTGTTCATAAACTTCATCTACATGGGTCTTTCTAGAATTGATGAAAGCTACATCTTCATCGAATGCGACATCTCTGCTGACCTCAATTTCAAGGAAACATGGAATATAGATTTTGTATGATTTCGACTGAATATCCGAAAAATATTCCAGTCTTTCCTGAGGGGTCCAAATTTGATATTTTCTCTTTGGGAACATGTATGTAAATAGGAACAACCAATTATCTTTAGGTGGATGACTTCAGGCTTCTAAATAGTAAACATCTCTTTCAGAGTTTTGTTTCCAAGTGCAATGTGGGATAATTTTTTCTAAACATAGACTTTTTACCACCTAAGTTGTACTTAGTGGTTTTTTATCAAGTGAGATTGGTGAACCGGACAAATATTTTTGTTCGGATTTTAGAAGACCTTCGGAAGTGCTTCTAGGAAGTGCTTTTTATACTATATCACAAGTTCATACCCCATGGGGGAATTGTAATAAATGTTCTAGCATGATAGTGTCCATAAAAGAATCGATCTCTTAGACTTTATTTGTCAATCCGATCAGCCCAGGGTGTTTTTTCCTTGGTTATTATTGGTTGTTGAATAAACAACTGATAATTTCTAAGTTTTTCACTCCATACCTCCAAAGTTGGGGTGGTTGGCTTGGCATTTAGGCCTANGGAATCATGGTAGAGACATATGAAGATGTCTAAGTCCCCCTAGGTTTTTTCAATTCTTTAATTTTTTAATTTTTTCAGTGTTTTTTATTAAAATTTAATTTTTCCAAAACATAGGCTATTTTTTAATAGTTTAATTGGAAAAAAATGGTTTTGTAATAAAAATGGGCCAAATAATCAGTTTCAATCATGTAGGTGCTCATTTTCAAGCTAAGAGAACCATGTAAACCCATGGACCCAGTTTTTTCAGGTTTTGAGTGATTTTCCATCACTCAGGTCAGAAAACCCAAAAAATCAATTATTGATTATTTAATTAATAAATCGATGAATAATGGGGCAAATAAAAAATCCTAGATCAGTGGATTCTTAGTCGATTTTATTGAAATCAGTCAGATCTAAACTAGATTGACTGGATCTGACAAATCCTTGATTGAAGGAGGTGATCTGGACAGATTCAGAGTTGATCTGCAACATCATTAATGGGAATTGTGCCCTCTCTCTCTCCTCCACATGTGTGGCCTCTCCTGGAAGCTTTGTGGATTGATGTTTCAATATGTGAGTTGATGTGTCAGCTCAACCAACCCCCTGATTGAGAAGTAGGCTCATTGTGGCTTCAGATCAGCACTGATTGACTCTCCCCCAGCTGCAGTGGTCTGTCTCCTTGGGATTTGCACCCCCCTAGGCCGGATCTCCTATTTTTTGTATAAATAAAGATCAGGATACCTCTTCCAAGCTAGTCAGAGTTGGATTGAAGAGTTGTTTC
Organism: Pseudotsuga menziesii; assembly: GCA_001517045.1. NCBI lineage: Eukaryota > Viridiplantae > Streptophyta > Pinopsida > Pinales > Pinaceae > Pseudotsuga > Pseudotsuga menziesii. The sequence continues at coordinate 832,951 of LPNX010805682.1, forward strand.
CATTGGAACACTACTATATTTTTATTGTGAATAAAGAATCTTTGGAGTATATACCATGTAGTGCATGTGTTTCTGTGGATTCCTGGCATCATGCTGCTAATGTGGTAACTGCAATTTCTTTCCAATTTCTGTGCTGCTTTTTTTTTCAGGCTTCAAGGATTCGGTTGAATCAAGTAAGGGTGTAAAAAAGGAAAGTTATATTACGTTCTCTTGTTTATCCATAGTATGTATGCTCAAGAATTTTAGTTATATGTTTAAATAAAATTATTTTGTGCATGACCTTTCTTTTTTGTTGCTTTATACATCTATAGCCAGATCTCACGAGGTGTTGTCCAGGATTGTGTTATCTAGTTGCAGATTCCCAATTGGATGAAGGTGTGGATCAATATTAACACCATTCCTTATCCAATAATCTCAAGACTCTGTCCCTCAGCACTCCACAAAAGGGCCTCCTTTCAGCTTGTTCCATTCAAGCAACGAGTCGACCTTCTCTCCTCTTCTTCTCTTTTCTTTAAAAAATCAATTTTATTACCTGGTTATTGTTTTCGAAATATTTGTTATCATTTGGATCTTTTATATAAAATTAAAATTTACATAGATATTCTATTTCAAATCTCATATTCTTGATCTTAATTCTAAAAAGTATCATTAAGCATTCTAGATCTAGCATAAGGAAATCGTCTGTTTTGCATGGCAAGTTAAAGAAAATCAATAGGTTGGATGCTCTAGATTTCCTTTTATGTTTTAAAAATATTAAATCTAGAAATCACTGCATATTTCATTTCCTTCACAAATAGCAAGCGAAGATACCAAGGGAAGCTTGCTTTCCTTGGTTCCTTTTTCACCTGTTTAATTAGTTTTAACTTAATCTTTTTTGAGTTAAGGTAGGTTGATCCAAAGGTATTATTAAAGTGCTTTTGGGCATATGTTATTATAACATGGTTTCTTTTTTTTTATCAGGTGTAATAGAAAATAAAAGAATATGTTGCTTGAAAGTGGCCTTAGGAGTGTTCAAATCACCCCAAGGGTCTCCCCTTTCACTAAAATTTAAAATTTTTGGAGAGTTGTAAGATCTTGGTTTCATCTCGTATAAGGACCAAGAGGTTTTTGATTTTTAAGTTTTATAATATTTTAACCAATAATAATAAAAGAAAACCTTTTTTGAGTAGGCTCTTTCGAGCCCGCTCCCCATCCCCAGGGGGGGTCTGCGTTTGTTTCATTTTTTTGCCTTTTTCCCTTTTTTCTACTCTAGTTTAGTACTAACATGTAGGATTGTATAATTTGATATAATTTTCCATTATTCCATATTTTAATTTCAGAATTGATCATACTACTTACCCCATGACTTCCCGATTGACCCGCAAGGGGAAAGAGATGCGTGGTAGGACTAATTAGAAAACCGACGTTGTGTATATTTGATTCCTTTTTCATCAATTATTTCGTTAGCTATAATAAAATTAACCCCTCCTTGATTCCGTGATTGAGATCCACTTGGATCCAAATAGGTTCCTGGAGGATTTTCTTTTTAACAAGAACACCTATCTTAAAATTAACTAAAATTAACAAAGACTCCAACATGTATGCTATGTACTTGGCCGTGATTCGTTCGATCAGTCAAGATGCATCAAAAGCACTTGAGTGACTAGAATAATTAGGATTCACTCTCCCCAAATTGACAAACCATCAGGATAAAATCCAATTCCTCAATCAAACCATTACAGTGGAAAAATACCCAAAGGAAGCGAGAACTCCTGAAAAGTGACCCCGGGGTGTCGATCTCTGTTACACCTTCAGGTGCATTATGAAAAATAGCCTCAGAGACTTCATTCAGCCCACATATTCCTTGCGGGTAGCCATCATGGTTTATTTATGGACATACTTCAAGTACCTCCTAGGTATATCTGGAGTCCCCTCGCCTAAGTTAAATTACTCATCTTCTTACATTAATTTAAAATTAACCAAGATACAATTGCACAACATTCATTCCAACACTTGCTAGAACTCTTAATTGTTTTTCGACTCCATTTTCAAGGCACTGGTCAACTATTTATTTCTTTCAATCTATATGTGATTAGGTGTCATTTTCATGCTTACTTGTGATTATCTCATCATGTTATTTGTTGTTTACAATTGTTAAAATCTAAACTCTAAAAAACTTACTCTTTAATATCATCATTCTAAATAATTTTTCCTTAGTAACTTAATAGGGTCTACCCTTGTTGGCTTCATTAGGAGTTGAGCCTAAATAGAGGATTCAAGAACAAGGTGACAGCCTTGACTCCAGACTTACAGTCAAGGACACACTGAGTGGCTTGAAGATTTCTACCACGTAACCCAGGTGTGTGAAAGGCGTCAACACTTTTTGGCGCCATTGCCGGGGATAAATCTTTTTATTCCTGAGTACGACTTAGCTTAAATTTTTTCTAAACAACTAAAAAGATATAAATTTTTTATTTATCTAGTATTTAAAAAACATAAAAATTAAAACTTGATCCATCTGGCGACTCCACTGTCTAACATTCCTTCAAGAATTTCTACCCGAAGAAACCGTCGAAAATTATTCAATCCTCTCCCTGATCCCGAAAGGTTTATTAGGGAAATATTGAATAGGAAGACCTCCCATAGAAACCTTGAAAATTTAGGATACCAATCCCTCTCAAATATCCATCACATATTTGTAGAGAGTCATGTTCACCAATCTCAAGAAATGACGGAATTGTTCAAACCTCTTGAATTTTCTCGAATGGCAAGTGCTCCCCATGCCATTCCAAAATATGCTATCACAAAGCTTCCCATATTTCAGGGCAATAATGCCATCTCTACCAAGTCTGACCTTCGAAAGTTTGAAAAGCACGCGGTCAGTTATTGCAATGATGCTTCCCATGACCATGATGATGTCAAAATTAAGCTCTTTGCTTTATCCGTAGAAGATGATGCTGAAGAATGGTACCTTGACCTAGCTGATGATTCATATAAAAATCTTATTGAATTCCTAGAAGGTTTTAAGAAGAAATGGGGAGAAAAGAAAGAACCAAGACATCTGCTTGCTGCCCTTCATAACATTAAGAAGATGGAGAATGAAACCATGGATGAATTTAACACTAAGTTCAGGCCTGTGGTTGCGGACATCCCTAAAGAAATCAAGCCAAAGGATGCCTCTGTCCTCATATCTTACATCGAAGATTTCACTGGTGATTTGAGGTACCGGTTAAGAGACAAAGAGCTGACCGATCTAAAAACTGCTCAGGAATTGGCCAAGAAAATAGAAAAGAGTATGCAGTCTTCAGGAAAATCCAACATTCCAGGTTGCACTAGCGGAAACACTTCATACAACAAAGAAAAGGGAAAATCCGTTGAATCAGAAGAAAAGGGAGCCTCTAAAGATCCCATGGAAAAGGTAACATACATGATAAAAGACATGGTTACTAGTCAAAACCAACTTATGGAAAATCAGTTTGTACAACTGAATCTTATGCACAATAGAATAACCACAATCGAAAGAAATAATGGACCTGGGAACTTTCAGCCTAGGTAGAATCAAATCTATCAAAATAAGTTTCCTCAGCAAGAGCCTAGGATTCCAAACCAGTTAGACTCAACTAACATGGTAGAAGAAGTAATTCCATGGTGTAGACCCTGTGAACAATTCCACCAA
>LPNX010805682.1:836644-856476 GCA_001517045.1 Pseudotsuga menziesii
TGTCATGGAACATGAACTTCCCGAGGTCAGTAATCAAGAAACAAGTTCAAGTGAGCCTGATCATATATACATGGTAGGCTAGGCCTACCCTTTGTCACCGGCTAAATGGTACAAAACTAAGGATGAAACCACTGCAGAATCTTATTGTGAAACTTATGATGAAAACTGTAATGTACATGATATGACTCCTACATCTTCTCCATATAATGATGACAATGTGTAAGGTTTACTGCCTTCTGACCTTTTCTCTGAAGAAGATGAGTATGAAAATGAGGACAAGTATAGCTTGGAGCATGATACAAGTGATGAAGACTCCCTTATCCCTGACAAAGATGTTGATGAGGAGTCTTGGACACTCATGGAAAATCTAGTCTATGACATGAATAAAGAGGAAAATAATGAACCAGAAAATTTTGGTGGTTTTGTTGATTTTTCTGTCTATGGCATATCTAAAGGAGAGAGAATGGACCATGTGGCCTTGGGAAACTTTGATATGAAAAAGGAGCATGCAGTTTATCCACATGATCAGTGTGAGCCATATATCAGTATTAGTAATGAAGACAAAGAGAACTTGATATCAGAACCTGATATCAGCAATGGGGAATCCATCACATCTAACATAGATGATGGTGATGACTATTGGGATTTTTGTGGATATCTTATTAAGAATCCTATCTATGATATATCCAGCAAGGGGAGTGTCTATTTAGAAATTTGTGGAATTCCAATCTACTATACTTTCATAGAGGGAAGCATGGATCTAGAGACCTTGGAAAATCCTAGTATGGAAAAGCAGCATTCAAAACTCTTATATGATCATTTAGAGTCATATCGTGCAAAGCAGCACAAAAGTATCAATAATGAAGACATGGAGAAGAAGTGTTGTGAAAAGAAAAATGTGATGCAGTTAGTAGAATATCAGTCTCAACTATCATATTCACATATAGAGTTTCCTCATGATTTGGAGCCACTTGGGGTTTATACAGTGAATTATCATCCAGTAAGCCTTGGTGATCAGTATGATGGTGTAGTCAATCTGCCTCATCATTCTGATTTGTACATCAACCCTGTCCAGTCATGGATAGAAGCAGCATGCGCAAGCACTTACTAGTTTGGGAGGAAGTTTGATGAAATTATTCATGCCAATGATTTCACATCCATCCCTCCCCTCTGGATCATCATGCAGGTTTTCATTTTCTAAATAAAGTATCCTTACTTTGGATGGTAACCAAAGACAAGGAATTTTTTTTTTTATGTTAATAAAATGCTTAAGTGGTTACATTGGATATCTAATTACACTTAACCCTTTTTATATCATGCTTAGAGTAGGAAAATAAGCTCCTTGAAAAGAGCATTTACTTTCTGCATTTTTTGTTTTGTACCTAGCTATAATCAAACATTTTTTTCATTAGTTAGTTACATTTATTTTATTTAAATAAATCAGCTTAATGGTTCATTTGATTTTTTATGTAAAGCTTGTGCTACTAAGGTTTTCTTGACAAGTGAGATGTTTTTACAGGGTGTATAAACCAGATATTTTGGTGTTCTCATATCCTCTCCCTGCCCTATGACTAGATCGAGCACACGTCCCAAAGTTGGAGCCAGAATGTTACCATTTAAGTTGTACTTAGTGGTTTTTTATCAAGTGAGCTTGGTGAACCAAACAAAGATTTTTTGTTCGGACTTCAGAAGACCTTCAGAAGTGCTTGCTGTAATATATCACATGTTCATACCCCATAGGGGAATTGTAATAAATGTTCTAGCATGATAGTGTCTATAAAAGACTCGGCTCTTAGACTTTATTTTTCAATCCAATCAGCCCAAGGTGTTTTTTCCTTGGTTATTATTGGTTGTTGAATAAACGACTGATAATTTCTGAGTTTTTCACTCCATACCTCCAAAGTTTGGGTGGTCCGCTTGGCATTTAGGCCTATTGAGGTTATTAGAGTCTATGCTTCAATGTATAAACATGCTAGGAATCATGTTCGAGTCATATGAGCATGTCTAAGTCCCCCTAGGTTTTTTCAATTTTTAATTTTTTTAATTTTTTTAGTTTTTTTTATTAAAATTTAATTTTTCCAAAACTTAGGCTATTTTTAATAGTTTAATAGGAAATATTGTTCTTGTAATAAAAGTGGCACAAATAATCAGTTTCAATCATGTAGGTGCTCATTTTCAAGCTAAGAGCACCATGTAAACCCATGGACCTACTTTTTTCAGGTTTTGAGTGATTTTCCATCACTCAGGTCAGAAAACCCCAAAAATCAATTATTGATTATTTTAATTAATAAATTGATGAATAATGGAGCAAATCCAAAATCCTTGATCAGTGGATTATCAGTTTATTTGATTGAAATTAGTCAGATCTAAACCAGATTGACTAGATCTGACAAGTCCTTGACTGAAGGAGGTGATCTGGATAAATCTAGAGTTGATCTTCAGCATCTTTTATTGGGAATTGTGGCCTCTCTCTCTCCTGCACGTGTGTGGGCTCTCCTGAAAGCTCTGTGGATTGATGTGTTAATCTGTGGGTTGATGTGTCAGCTCAATCAGCCCCCTGATTGACAAGTAGGCTTAGTTCAGCTTTCAATCAGCATTGATTGACTCTCCCTCAGCTACAGTGGTCTGTCTCCTTGGGATTTGCGGCCCCCCCTGGGATGGATCTCCTGTTTTTTGTATAAATAAAGCTCACGATGCCTCTTCCAATCTAGTTAGAGTTGGATTGAGGAGTTGTTTCCATTGTAATATTGCTACATTTTTATTGTTATTAAAGAATATTTGGAGGCTATACCGTGTAGTGCATGTGTTTGTGTTGATTCCCAACATCATGCTGCTAATGTGGTAACTGCAATTTCTTTCCAATTTTCGTGTTGCTTTTGTTTTCCGGCTTCAAGGATTCGGTTGAATCAAGTAAGGGTGTAAACTTGGAAAGATATATTACTTGATCTTGTTTATCCATATTACGTATGCTCAAGAATTTCAGTTATATGCTTAAATAATATTATTTTTGCATGATCTTTCATTTTTGTTGCTTTATACATCTATATCCAGATCTCACGAGGTGTTGTGCAGGATTATATTATCTAGTTGCAGGTTCGCAATTGGACGAAGGTGTGGATAAAGATTGAAACCATTCCTTATCCAATAAGCTCAATACTCTGTCCCTCAGCACTCCACAAAAGGGCCTCCTTTCAGCTTGTTCCATTCAAGCAATGAGCCGACCTTCTCTCCTCTTCTTCTTTTTTCTTTAAAAAATCAATTTTCTTACTTGGTTAGTGTGTTCGAAAGGTTTGTTATCATTTGGATCTGTTATATCAAAGTAAAATTTACATGGATATGCTATTTCAAATCTCATAGTCAAGATCTCAATTCTGAAAAGTATCATTGAGCATTCTAGATCTAGCATAAGGAAAGTGTTCATTTTGCATGGCAAGTTAAAGAAAATAAGTAGGTTGCATGCTCTAGATTTCCTTTTATGTTTTAAAAATATTAAATCCAGAAATCAGTGCCTATTTCATTGGCTGCACAAACAGAAAGACAAGATCCCAAGGAAAGCTTGCTTTCCTTGGTTCCTTTTTCACCTATTTAGCTAGTTTTGACTTAATCTTTTTTGAGTTAAGGTAGGCTGATCCAAAGGTACTCTTAAAGTGATTTTGGGAATATTTTATTCTAAAACTCTTGCTGGTATTTAGCAGGTTTAACAGAAAAGAAAATAATCTGCTATTCCAAAGTGGCCTCGGGAGCGTTCAAATCCCCCAAGGGGTCTCTCCTTTCACTAAAATTTAAAAATTTTGGAGAGTTGTAAGATCTTGGTTTCATCCTGTATAAGGAAAAAGATGTTTTTGATATTTCAGTTTTCTGATATTGTAACCAATAATAAAAAAATAAAACCTTTTTTGAGTAGGCTCTTTCGAGCCCGCTCACCATCCCCCCAGGGGGGATCTGCGTCCGTTCCACTTCTTTGCTTTTTTCCCTTTTTTATGCTCTAGTTTAGTACTGACACATAGGATTGTATACTTTGATATAATTTTTCATTATTCCATATTTTAATTTCAAAAGTAATCATACTACTTACCCCACAACTTCCCGATTGACCCACAAGGGGAAAGAGATGCGTGGTAGGACTAATTAGAAAACCGGTGTTGTGTATCTTTGATTCCCTTTTCATCAATTTTTTCATTATCCATAATAAAATTAACCCCTCCTTGATTCCCTGATTGAGATCCACTTGGATCGAAAGAGGTTCCTGGAGGGTTTTCCTTTTAACAAGAACACCTAACTTAAAATTATCTAAAAATAATGAAGACTCCAGTGTGTATGCTCTGTACTTAGATGTGGTTTGTTCGATCATTCAAGATACATCAAAATCACTTGAGTGACTAGAATAATTAGGATTCATGCTCCCCAAATTGACAAACCATCAGGCGAAAATCCAATGCCTCGATCAAACCATTACGGTGGAAAAATACCCAAAGGAAGCGGAAACTCCTGAAAAGTGACCTCGGGGCGTCGATCTCTGTTACACCTTTGGGTGCATTATGAACAATAGCCTCAGAGACTCCATTCAGCCCACATATTTCTTGCGAATAGCCGTCACGGTTTAGTTTTGGACATACTTCAAGTACCCCCTGGGTATATCTGCAGTCCCCTCGCCTAAGTTAAATTACTTATCTTCTTACATTAATTTAAAATTAACCAAGATACAATTGCACAACATTCATTCCAGCACTTTCAAGAACTCTTAATTGTTTTTCAACTCCATTTTCAAGGCATTGATCAACTGTTTATTTCTTTCAATCTATATGTGATTGGGTGTCATTTTTGTGCCTACTTGTGATTATCTCATCATGTTTTTTGTTGTTTACAATTGTTAAAATTGAAACTCCTAGAAAACTTACTCTTTAATATCATCATACTAAACAATTTTTCCTTAGTAACTTAATAGGGTCTACCTCCCTTGGCTTCGTTAGGAGTTGAGCCTAAACGAAGGAGTCAAGAAAAAGGTGACATCCTTGTCTCAAGACTTGCCCCCAAGGACATAACCAGTGGCTTGAATATTTCATCCATGTAACCCAGGTGTGTGAAAGGTGGAAACAAGACTGTGGTCTTTGCTTCTTCATCTCATAAATTCATGGTTATATCTTGATCATGGATCATGGCTTTGACTACTTCCATGATATATCTATTTGTTATAACTAATTTTACCACACATGCTTGATCACATATTTATGGCCTTCCCTGTCCCTCTACAGGCTCTTTAGACCCCATGGAATAATATTATACTTTGATGTTTCCAAGTTAATCTCTAAAAACACCTGTTTAATGCTGTACGTGACTTTTAATCCCATAATCGTGTGTACACATGACTTTTGAACTCAAACCTGCATACATCGGGATGTGTGCATAAATCCAAATATTTTTGGATTTTTCCTTCATGTGTGTCCAAACCACTTGACTCTTAGCCTTCCATATGCCTCGAGATGGCTTAGATTTGACCCTCCACTACCCCTTTGGAGTGCTATATAAGGAACCCCTTGGATACATTAAAGAGGAGGAATTGAAGAGCAACGAACCTATAGCCCATTGTTTCCATAGCTTGCATATACTTGAGTCAGCATCCCTTTGTTGCTTTGGAGCACTTTGTGTTCTTCCCAACCTTACCTTTTCTTGTGAGCTTGATATCAAGAGATGGAGGATTGAGGTGGTGGAGGCCCAGGTGGAGGACTCGGTTTCTCCAGTTCATAGACGTGCCGACAGAGGTTGTCACTTGTGTAATATCTGATTTGATTAATAGAAATATCTTTTCCTATCCAATAATGTGCATTTGAATGAATAGTGAATCCATGGATATGTTTAATTACTTATACATTGTTGATTATATATGCTAGATTATATCTAACACCATATTATATAGCATGCTTGTCTTGTTTTCTGTTGTTGAGATAAAATTGCTACTATAAGAGGGATTGGAAAAAGCTCAACGGGGATATACTTCAACCGTCTAGAATAAGGTATGAATCAAGATCCCTTAGTGTTAGATTTTTAGTTTCTTTTTCATATTGGGAAGGGATTAATTTCTTTTCTCTATCTGTCTCTTGTGGTACACCCCAAGACATAGGAAGTTTCTCTCTGTAACAGAATTGGTGACTCTGCTGGGGAGGTTCCTTGTTTTTCTTTGGGGTTGGGGCACAGTGGGCTTGACTTTCTATCTGTTTCTCCCTGTTTCTCCTCGTTTCTGTGTTGCATTTTATATTTTGTTCATTCATTGACAGTCCCCTTGAGTGGTTTGATATTCTCTTTATTTTTGCCACTTTTTTCTTGGTATACACGCGTTTGTCCTATATAGTTGTGTATACACGTGATTTCTGCCTATATAGCCACGCACATAGGCAAGTTTTGTACAAACAGTCGCCTACATCCTCACTTTCGTGGTTGATTTTTATATGGGAATTCGTTGGGTGGGTACTTGTGGGTGTGGATGGGTCCTCTTAGGTAACAATACTGTCTTTTGACTGCTTCTTTTGTGACCAGAGACTGCCTTTTCAATGATTTTTCTTTGAAAGTAGTTCTAGTAATTTATTTCCCTTTTTGTTTTTCCATTAGTGCATTACTCTTTTGTCTCTGTGTCTTGTTGGGATTGTGTTTTATACTTGTTGCAGAGACTGAGATTTTTTAAATTACTTTTATTGCATTTTCATTATTTTATATTGAAAATACAAAACAGTTGCACTCTTAATTGCATCTTAGATATCGATTTGAGGAGGTACTTGCATTGGATTGCTTGGATGACAGTTATGTTTAGGATTTCATATAGAAAGGATTGCATTGGCATTTGGAAAGGAATGATTTTTTATGCATCTCATGTAGTGGCATACCCTGTTCTTCATTCTACAAGATTTCACTTGGCATTGCTTGTTAGGTGTACATATTTACTTTATTGTTGAGTCATAACTTCATAAGTCGCATGACCATTACCCTTTGAGTAATCATAGCAAAATAAAATAAATGCTTAATAAAATGAATTACACTCTTTCCTTTTCTAGGGTGCATCAACAAGAATAGGGTACATTGGTTGGGTAATAATACATTCATTGGGTACACATTAAGGATCCTCTTACTCTAAATCTGAATGGTTTCTTCAATATTATTGTTTTGACACATTCTCATGAATGTTAAATTAAAATTATTTTTCAAAAAAAATTGAAATCATAATTTTACCCTGCTTAGATGGAAAGAGTAAATTTAATTTAATTTTTTTAACTAGGAGAATCACATAAAATTTAGGGGGGGATTTCATCATGCGACCTTCCATTTAAAAAGAATTTCAACGATTCCACTTTACCACTTGCTCAACTTGGGATGACTAAATTTAAAAATTTTAAAAGAAGGGTATTTTTTTAATAAGTTGTTAATATCATTACTCTAATACATTGATTGGGTAATAATGCATTCATTGGGTACACATTAAGGATCTTGTTACTCCAAATTTGAATGGTTTCTTCCATATTATTAAATTGTTTCTCACCACAAATTTGAGAGTGGATTTGATTTGACACATTTTAAAATATTTCATTACTCTAAGACTTTTAGAAAATTCTTACCAAAATTGAATAAAAATGGAAGCATATTCCATATGTCCACAACATTGTTACCACAAATGGAATGGATAGATTTGTTTCCTTTGAAAACGATCTAGAAACAAGAATGCGTCGAAAAACATTGTTTTCTATGGTTGTTTTAGTTTCTAAAGGATGGAACCCCTTTCTTACAAAATGATGGTTGTTTCTTAGGGTAGTTTCTAAAATTTTGAGTACGTGTTTTGGAAAATGTTGATCCATATTTATGTTAGAATGAAATGAAAGAGGATATATAGAACCACATGCATATATCACAATGCTACAATAAACTCAAATTCTATTAACTAAATGAAACAGAACATACTATAAAATAAAAAAAACTAAACTAGTGGTAGCTTAATCTCTAAAAAGAGATGTGGCGACTATGCCCATTTGTGGCAAGTTGAATATAAAATGAGGCTCAAGGGTCTTTTCATCATAAGCATGAGGGGGCGCCACAAAAACATGGTCTCCAAAACCATTGCGACTAGACCACAGTAGCAGAAAAAATACACAAGCATGCACATGTTCATGGAATCTTGGACATGCTCCTGGTTCGACATTCCCCAACCTCCATATTTGAAAAGCAACAAGATCGTGCACAAACTTATAGTACATTCCCACCTCTATCACATGCAAATTAGGAGCACACACATGCTTTTGATAAACATAAGATAGGGCGAGAGGGTTGTTTATTGTTAAACAACATCGTGCCTAATCGGAGGTAATAATACATGCCTTAATATAACATGAGCACACATGTGCTACCATCCAACTCAACAAGGAACTAATCCAAGCATCTAAGAGATGCCATCCAACTTTGCAAGGGGTAAATTCAAGCATCTAGATAGGTAAGTAATTTTTCTTTTATTTCTTGTTGTTTTATTAATTATTTATTCAAATTTTAATAACTAATAAATTGAAAACATTTTTTTTTTTAATTTGTAGAGCATTTTTGATCCACTTGTAATGGAATCAAATGAGAACCAAAAACCTAAATAAAACATTAACCTAGAATCCAATGAAAACAAACAATCACAAGAAAATGTTAATCTAGAACTAAATCAAAACCCATAACCTTCTATGGCTTTGAGTGGACCACATTAGACAGTATGAAACCAAAAATCAATCCATTCTCAAGTATGCTAGATACATATAATAAAATGTATTCACTAAGGGATAAGAATTGTACCTCAACTGGATGTCCAATGATGACCACGACTAAGCTCTCGATCAAAACTTGTCCCTACACTTTGTCCTCAAAAACAAAGATATATATAAGCATGATATATAAAGTGTTAGTATCTAATCTAGCATATTCAATTTAAACATGTATAAAAAGAAATTACATTAATGGATAAAAATATTCATAATTGCACATGAATTGGAAGAAAAATGTATATTTCTATTAATGTAAATAGAGATACAAAATGAAAACCTCTGTTGGCACCTCGTAAAAATCGAGAAAATGAGTCCTTCCACCTAGCACTCCATCACTTCAATCCTCCATAAATGACAAGATTCGGAAAGAGAACTCATAGGGATGTCTCCTTCAGGTATCGAAAAAGAGTTGAACTACAAGTTGGGTCACGTAATTTTTTTTGGGTTTGCCAACATATTGAGCACTTTATTTTTCGAGAGGGTACTGATCCTTAGCCCTAGAGTTGAGATACTTTCTCACAGTCTACGAGATCCATCCCAAGAACATTGGACAGATGTGATGCAGATGTTAGGGGGATGTAGGGCACCCACTCCTTTCCCAGCTCACTTCTTCCACTTGTTGCGGTGAAATATCACTATCCATATGACATGATCAACTTTTGTGGAGATATAAAAATGCCACTACCACCCGGGTCTGCATTTAGAGATATTGGTAAAATCCCATAATTTTTTTAACTTATTTGATTTTTTTTGTATTTTTTTATATAAGGAAATAAAAACATGTTTTTGGTGGTATGAAGTATTGACACTAGGTTTATTTTTGCATACATAGCTTTGCAACAACTGGATAGATTCCCAAGAGATCGACGTAGGGGGTGAGGAGATGAGATGATTGGTGTTGATATCAAGTGGACATTACAAAACATGGATGGAGCCATGGCCCGATTGACAAACATGATCCCCATGGTGTAAGTCAAGGACTTGCTCGAGGCGACACAGAGGCATGTGGTTGGCATATTCTGTAAGTGGGTTAGGTTGTTTAGGAGTTTGGAAAATGTCTTAGTGTGTTACCATGACCATCATTCGGACTCATACGCATAGAATCCATGATATTCATTTTATAGTGGCCATATATATTTTGGTGGCTTGAGGCCCCATTTTTGTACTATGATACCATTTTTTGGAACACTTATTCAGAAATAAAGTATTATAGTGATCGGTTTGATATATACACATGTCTAAATTTGAAAATTGAACCCGGTGGTGCAAAACATGTCTCAAATGGACTCCGGATGACTCTCACTAGAATCCAGTGATGCTGCCCCTGGTGTAGTGGTGCACGGGTAAAATCTAAACCAAATGGAGGCATATGGGTACAAATCTAGCTCAATGTACAAGGTGTGATTTGCATGGTGGTATGAAAATTGACGTGACTCCAAGAAATGGCCTAAAAAATCGGTAAGGAGGGAGGCAGTCTAGAAGATCATTTCTTGATCTAGGAGCTTTTTGCATAATGGTGGTAGCTTCCTATCCTTGTAGAGGATGATCCATACATGGGCATGGAATACCGAGGAGATATGGGGAGGCCTCGACCTCTAGGGTAGTTCTTGGGACCTGATAGTATGCTATAATAGTGGTAGTTAGATCATACATGCAACATATTGTGTGCATGTGGAGACATGGGATGGAACACTCCAGTGGGCTACCAGCGACACAGAAGAAGGTGTTATATCCATCAAATCACATGAAAACGATGCAAAGAATTTCTACAATGGAATCAATACGACTAGACATGGAGAAACTATTGGAGGGGGCCACCAACTCATAGTAAAAATGATGTAAAAACAAAAAATAAAAATTGTTCCCCAAGTGCCACATGGTGAGTGACTCAGGCATAGGAATTCTCGTGAAGGAAATTGGACTTACCTTCAATACTCTATAGTTGGTGTAAAGTACATGGGGGAGGAACCTAGAATTCTATGGGAAGAACCGACTCCACGTCATGGGCTAAGTGAAATGGGGTAAAACTGGTGGTTGTTTTCTCGATCTCTTCGTCGCCACGAAAGTGGTGTTAGGATAGATCAAGTGGATTTCCCGCCGTCGAGGATGAGAAAGTACTACTGGAAGTAGATATTGCCTAAATGGTGGTAATGTTCGAGGAGGAATATGGAGGGTGAATTTACTCAACCAAAACGTGACTCGAAATGTAAATCAACCTATGAATCCACCACTAAACTAGAATCAAGGGCCGATAGTCATGACAATATTGGTGGAATCGAGGACGAAGGATGTCGACATCATTGTCGTCACTCGCGGAGGTGCGATGACTAGAGAAGATCTTAGCTCTTGATGGTTTATGAGTATCAACATAAAGGATTCATAAAAAATATAAATTATTAGAAAATCATATGAGGGTAAATAAAGTGATCTTCACGCTTTGGTAAATAGTTTACCTTTCCAATTATATTGGATTTTTAATATATAAACAAGGAAAATATGTTTTTTTACTTTGGGGACAAAGTAAACAACAAATGTAATGATTTGTTTTGTAAATAAAATATTATACTGCTACGAAATTCACAAGTATAGGGATGCCCAAAACACAAGCCACATAAAAAATACCAGCTCAAAATCTATTACACTCATCCACTAAAGCTACTTTCTTCCTAAAAAGAGGGAGATTCCTGCCATGGTAGGGTTCAATCCCATAACTAAGAGCGCTATCTTTAAAAGGAAACTGGCTAACAACACCTATTTTTATTGACAGAGACTTACAAACATGAAGACATGGCATTGACATAAACTGGAGCTAAATCAAGGTAGATGGTCGAGGTTGGTGAATCTCACATTCGACACCGACCCATCCCTATGTTGTTGAGAATCACCATTGGGCTGCTCCACTCCTCAACCTCCAAACCACTTGCTAGGGCCACCCTCCCAATGATGCTCCATCCTCAGATGGTAGAGGATGATTTCGAGGCGCAATGCAATTTGATCCACTTTACGATGCATCATTCGGCAGTGATCAATGTGGTCATTAAGCTTCCTTTGCATCGCCCGACACTCTGCATGGTGCTCCTTCCACACTCTGTTAGGATCCCCATCCCCTTCAGTCTTAGTCTCTAACTCTTCCCTCTATGCCTCTAGGTTAAGTGCAGCATGCATAACCAGGTTCATGATGACCCAATACAACATTATCAAGTGGTCATGGGTAGAATCCATTCTTTCTGTAGAGCCTCGGTCTACAACCCAGTCCACGACCTCCATTCGAACTTCCTCAATCGGCATCATTTTAACTTGCTCCCATAATTTCTTCTCCATTATCTCTGTGGCTTTGTGAGAAATCAAGGGGATGTGATCTATGAAGAATTCTTCAGCCACCTGAGCTTGTAGCTGTGCCTAAGTTGCATTGTCCCTACCTCTCTTGGCCACTCCCTTCCCTTTGTCGTGACTGAGGGCCAAAGATTCTCATGTGTTGGGCCTCCTGTAACTACCCCAAGTAGGATCCATCTCACTCTCCACTCATAATATTATCACAAAACTACTCTGACCTTCCCACACACATTCCCTACACTTGATAACCACCAAACCAGTGTATTCCCTCCACTGGAAGAGAATGGTGAGCCATGTAACCAACTCAATATTAATAGGAAGAGGGGCGCTCTTCACCTTAACTATTCTGTACCTGTCTTCGATCTCCCTAATTGAATAGTCACCCTTCCTCGTACTTAGCATGAGTTGAGGCATCATTCCTATCATCATGTTCGAATCCCTTTCTCTCAGAAAATATGTCGCTCATTCCCTTCTCGGCCAAGAACCGTACCCCAGATTAATGGTGAGAGGACTGGCACAAATTATAAATAATGTGCATTACATTGATGATTACACCTGGTGTTTATCGCGATTCATGGAAGGAACCCTACACCCCTGTTGCCTCGTGCCATCCTCGATCTGTCCATTCATGATGATGTCTTGCTGGGCCATCTTTCACCATCTTGGTGCTCACTAAGCCACACCTAAGTCCTCCAACCATCCCATCCTATGGACACCATTCTCCCCTGCACCAATGTTTTCCAACATGTCAGCGACCTTATTTTCTTCCCTTCTCATGTGGTGAAAGGAGACTGTCATATATTCCATGATCAAGTTATGGAGGATATCCAATTGATTAGCTAGGCGCTAACTAGATGAAATATTCTCAGTTGTCCTCTCATTAGAAAGCTTCTTTGCCATCTGGATG
This sequence comes from Pseudotsuga menziesii, assembly GCA_001517045.1. NCBI lineage: Eukaryota > Viridiplantae > Streptophyta > Pinopsida > Pinales > Pinaceae > Pseudotsuga > Pseudotsuga menziesii. The sequence goes on from LPNX010805682.1 coordinate 849,662, forward strand.
AGTATATTCAAATCCCCTTCCACCATCGTCAGGAGCCACCCTTCCCTCAGTAGTCGAATAAAACCCTAGAGAATTCCTTCGAGCTCCACGGAGTTGTTTGTATCAAAACCAATTGACCCATAGAAAACGTGAACAATTTCCCCTACCGAGTTTCTACAAACTCCCCGGTATCCACCTGCTCTGGGGTTACCTTTTTCCACCCCATCAAAATCTATCTTTTAGACCAAACGTGGTGGAGGGGACCAGGATGTAGGGCTGGAAAATATGCAGATATTTTCCCTTTATTGCAATCCATTGAGAGACCCTTTGGTTAACCCCCATCCCTCTGCAATTATCATTTCTTAGCCATTGAACTCTTTATCATATTCATTCCAGTCCATGCTGTGAATTGTCTCAACGAGGTTCGTGGAGAGGGTCTTCCATAGTTCCTTCATTTTTTGTTGTTTATCCCAGAATATTTGGTCTTCTCGCTCCTTCCAAATCACCCAAAAATCCTATCCTGGAAAGGCTTGCCACAGTGTTCGCAATATGCAATTTTTGAAAGCTTTAGGGTGCCATTCCCTTAGCATCTAGCCCAGGTCTCCCCTGCACCTATTTCTCTTTCTAAACTCTTGAGCCCCTCTATCCCAAAAATCTGAGGAGAAAGAGCAAGAATCAAGTAGGTGGTTCATGCTTTCCTCCTAGCATTTGCAGAGGGCGCATTGAGATGGGCCTACGATTCCTCTTCGTCTCAGATTTCCCCTATGAATATTCTGCGGTGAAATACTAACCAGCAAAACATGGCAACCTTTGGCGAGGGATTGGTTGATGATATCTTGGTCCATATCTCATTCTCCACCCCCTTCCTTCTTATCCTAATATTGTAGGATTCCTTTATGCTAAAGGAGCCTTTTTTTGTGTATCCCCACCACAGGGTGTGTTCCCCATCTTTGTGAAAAATGCACCACTCCTCAAGTTCATTCTTGAATGCATGGAAGTCTTCCTCCGATATCCTTTCATCACTTCTGTTCAGGAAATACTAACGTATTTGGCTCCCTTGGATTTTTTCTTCCCAATAGTGATGAACCTTTTTCTTTCCCTCCACCATTGCCCTAGCCCAACTGTGCTTCCATCGTGGGTAATTCGCTAGTTTGGGGAGTTGGTTCCACAAATCATCCCAAAACTTGGCCTCAATCCCTACTTTCACTTCTTAGAAACTATGCTCCTGGACTATCTTTCATTTTGAGAGAGCCTTCGAACAGATGTGAGATCCTGGGAGTTCCTCATTGAATCTTATTAGCTGGGATTTTGGACGATCCCTCACATACTTCCTGTGCCAAATATTGGTCCATGGTTCCTGAGTATAGTTGCACTATCTCCACCATATTTTGACATCTTGGACTTCCCCCGTAGCTTCGGGATCACAAATACCCATACCACCTTTTTCCTTTGGAGCACATATTTTCTCCCAGCTGACCATAGAGATTTTGGCCTTTGCTTCTCTACTTTTCCATGGGAAGTTTTGTTGAATACTCGTGATATCCTTGATGATGGACTTGGGGGCTGAGAGAATGAAGAAAACGTATACCGGCATGGCTTGGAGGACCAACTTTACCAAGACCACTTGGCTAGGCAAGTTCAAAGGCTTGAGAACCCACCTTGATAACTTGCGTTTAATCCTATTAGTGAGATCCTCCCAGGAGGTTTTTTTGATGGTCCCTTTACCTAAAGGAACACCTAGATACTTAGAGAGGAAGGATCCTTTGGTGAAGCCCAATATTCTAACTATATTCCTTTGAGTGATGGGCATTGTGTTGAGAAAAAATACCTAATATTTTGTAGCATTGACTGTAAGCCCTGACACCTTAGCAAAGAGAATTAATATCCTCTTGAAAGCGCGTCCTTCTTGGACTGAAGGGTGCCCCATAAGCATCGTGTTATCCATGAATTGTTGGTGAGTCTATTTTTCCATCCCCTTGTTGAGCGAGAGGACCCGAATTCCCCCTCCATCCACCTGAGTTTGGATGAGTTTGCTAAGGCCTTCTGCCATTAGGACAAAGAGGAAAGGGGACAGCAGGTCTCCCTACCTTATCCCTGGAGATGGTGTAAAGATATTCATTGAGGATCCATTCAACAATATTGAGAATAAGGGCATGGTGACCAAAGCCATGAACCACTCTACCCATTCTGAGTTGAACCCACTCTACCAAACCTTGTAAAAATAAACATTAAAAAATAAATATTAGTAATTTTTGAAGTCAATGGTCAAAACAAAGGATGGAGTCTGTAAGAAGATGAAATGAATCAATTGATGGTTGTAATTACAATGCAAAAAATAATAAATAATGTTTGATTGATGGAAAAACTACCCAAATGAGAAAAAAAATAATGTAGCTTAGTAGAAAAATAATGAGAAAATCTACCCAAATATAAGAGGACATATACATTTTTTAGCTTATCCATGAGAATCAAATATTGTTTTGGGAGAAAATAATATGCTAATACTTCTAGCAAGTACGAATACACAAAATCTCTAATTGAAAGCATAGTTCCTATTTGTAACAATTCCTAAGCTTGAATAGAAAACATCAAATATTAGTTTTCTTGTTTGGGATGTAAGGGTAACATTGGTGTGAAATGTGTTTAAATACTTTTGTGATTGAGATAACTATGGTTGTAAATTGGTTTAATTAATATGACACTTTAATAGTAGTTTTGTTCATTACTTGTATAAAATAACATTTTGTGCATTTTGTAATTTACCGATAACAACATTATTACCCAATTATTGATGGGTTGTAGAAAGAGCCTCACTTCTCTTAGTGGAAGTAAAAGTTGAATGCAACATTGAACTTTTACACAAAATAAGTGTGTATATCTAAGTGACATAATTGTAGAGACAAAAATGGACTTGTTTTCTATGCATTGGAACTGGTCTTTCACGCTACAAAACCATTGAAATCAAGCCTTCAACCAAATTGGAACAAAAATATGTCTTAGGAGACTGATATAATATTGTGATTCTAATTAGAGATATAATGAGTTATTGATAATTTTATAGAACATTCATGTTGATGAGAGAAATTGTGACAACCGCTAAACCACATATATGATGTATTATTATAATTAAATAATGTAAATCAAACTCTTATAATTAAAAGCATATATGACATGGATAAGTATAATAGTTAGGAGTTTTCAAGAATCAACGTTGTTGCTTGCCTCAGTGGGTATGAATGCAAATATAGCTTAATTGTAAATACAAGAAGTATTTCACATGAAAAAAAAGTGGCCAAAACTAATAAATGACATAGTATAGTTATGTAGAGCAAAATAATGTATGGGATCTAAGTATATACTGATGATGATTTTATGGCTTATTGTAAGAGAACCCACAAAGATGTTTATAGATGATGTTGATAGGTCTAGTCTAACATAGATATTGATGTTATAATCGATAGAACTACATAGTGACGTTGATTTTATGTCCTATTGTAAGAATACCCACAACCTTCTACTTTGATAGAATATATTTGTCTTTACCTAAAATAAAATCACAAAAATAAACAAGTGAAACAAGTGGCACAACAATAGTTATGTTCATGTCTTGAATGCAATAGAATATAACATAGTTTAAGTCTAGAGAAGGTTTAGGTTTAATAATAGTAGGGTGGCTGACGAAAAATGTCTTAGCTCTTGATGGTTTATGAGTATCGACATAAAGGATTCATAAAAAATATAAATTATTATAAAATAATATGAGGTTAAATAAACTGATCTTCATGCTTTGGTAAATAGTTTACCTTTCAAATTATATTGGATTTTTAATATATAAACAAGGAAAACATGTTTTCTTTTGGACAAAGTAAACAACAAATGTAGTTATTTGTTTTGTAAATAAATATTATATTAATGCGAAATTCACAAGTACAAGGACGTTGAAAACACAGGCCACGGCAAAAATCCCAACTCAAAAGCTGTTGCAGTCATCCACTAAAGCTATTGCCTTCCCCAAAACAGGGAGATCCCCACCATGGTAGGGTTCTATCCCATAACTAAGAGTGTTATATTTAAAATTAAATTGACTAACAACATCTATTTTTATTGGCAGAGACTTGCTAACACAAATATAGAGAATTGACATAGACTGGAGCTAAATCAAGGTAGATGGTCAACGCTGGTGAAGCTTGTATTCAACACCGACCCAACCCCACACTGCTCAGGATCACAACTAGTCTGCTCCACTCCTTGATCTCCAAACACCCAACTAGGGCCACCCTCCCAATGATGCTCCATCCTCGGATGGTAGAGGACGATTCCCAAGGGCGATGCAATTTGATCCACTTTACCATGCATCAGTCTGTATTCCTCAATGTGGTCATTGAGATTCCTGTGCATCACCTAACACTCCTCGTGGTGGTCCTTCCACGCTTTTACAGGCTCCTCACCCCCTTTAGTATTAGCCACTAATTCTTCCTTCTTTCCCTCCAGGTTAAGTGCAACATGCATAACCAGGTTCACGATGACCCAATACAACACTATCAAGCAGTCATGGGTAGATCCCATTCCCGCTGTAGAGCCTCATTCTATGACCCAGTCCTTGACCTCCATTTGAAATTCCTCAATCAACATCATTTTAACTTTATCCCATAGTTTCTTTTCAATTATCTCCGTGGCTTTGCGAGCAATTAGGGGGATGTGATCTTTGAAAAATTCCATAGCCACATGAGCTTGGAGCTGTTCCCAGGTTGCGTTGTCCCTAAATATCTTGACCACTTCCTTCCCTTTGTCATGAGTCAAGGTCGAAGCTTCTCCTGCGTTGGGCCTCCCATAACAACCCCGAGGAGGATACATCTTACTCTCTGCTCGCAAGATTGTCACAGAACTACTCTAACACTCCCAAACACATTCCGTACACCTAATAACCACCAAACTAGTGTATTCCCTCCATTGGAAGAGGATGGCGAGCCATGCAACCAACTAAATATTAATAGGAAGAGGGCTCTCTTCACCTTAATGGTTCTGTACCTATCACCAATCTCCCTGATCTAGTAATCACCCTTCCCCATACTCACCTTAACAGTTCTATACGTGTCATCGATCTACGCATATTTTTTTGTATCAAAACCAATTAACCCATAGAGAACTTGAAGAATTTACCTTACCAAGTTTCTACAGACTCCCCCGTATCTAGCTGCTACGAGGTTACCTTTCACCGCCCCATCAAAATTTAGTTTGTAGACCAAAAGCAGTGGGGGGACCAGGATGTAGGGCTAGAAACTATGTAGATATTTTCCCTTTGTCACAATCCATCAAGAGTCCCTTTGGTTAACCCTAATCCCTCTGCAATTATCATTTCTTGGCGATTGAACTCTTTATCATCCTCATTCCACTCCATGCTATGAATTATCTCAATGAGGTTGATGGAGAGGGTCTTCCACACTTCCTCTGGTCTGTGTTGTTTATCCCAGAATATTCGGTCGTTTTTCTCCTTCCAGATCACCTACAGAATCTGTCCCGAAAAGGCTTTCCACAGCATTTGCAATATGCAATTTTTGAAATCTTTAGGGTGCCATTCCCTCAGCATCTAGGCAGGGTCCCCCCTCCATGTATTTCTCTTTCTAAAATCCTAAGCCACTCTTTCCCAGAGATTGGAGGAGAAAGAGAAATAATCAAGCAGGTGGTTCATGCTTTCCTCCTAGCATTTGTAGAGGGCGCATTGAGTTGGGCCTAGGATTCCTCTTCATCTCATATTTTCGCCTATCAATATTCTATGGTGAACTACTAACTAGAAAAAAATGGCAACCTTTGGATAGGGATTGGTCGACCATATCTTGGTCCATATCTCATCCTCCACCCCCTTTCTTCTTATCCTAATATTGTAGGGTTCCTTTTTGCATGTATCCCCACTACAAGGTGTATTCCCCATCTTTGTGCAGAATGCACAACTCCTAAAGTTCATTCCTGAATGAACAGAGGTCTTCCTTTAACATCCTTTCATCACCTCTATTCAGGAAATCCCACCGTATCTGGCTCCCCTGGATTCCTTCCTCCTAGTAGTGATGAACCTTTGTCTTTCCCTCCACCATCCCCCTAGCCCGAATGTGATTCCATTGTGGGTCATTCACTAGTTTGGGGAATTGGTTCCACAAATCATCCCAAAACTTGGCCTTATTCCTCGCTTTGACTTCCTAGAAACTATGCTCCTGGAATATATTTCATCCCACTAAATCCTTTGACCAGATGTGAGATCCTAGGGGTTTCTATGCTAGATCTTGGCCCATGGTTCCTATGTATAGTCGCACCATCTCCACCATATTTTGGCACCTTGTACTTCCCCTATAACTTTAGGATCACGAAGACCGAAACCACCTTTTTCCTTTGGAACACATATTTTCTCCCAGCTGACCAAAGAGAATTTGTCCTTTGCTTCTCTACTTCCCCATAGGATGTTTTGTTGAATACTCCTAATATCCCTTATGATTGACTTGGGTGCTGAGATAATGGAAGAAATGTATACCGACATGGCTTGGAGGACTGACTTTACCAAGACCACTTAGCTAGGCAAGTTCAAAATCTTGAGAACCCAACTTGATAACTTGCCTTTAATCCTGTCAGTGAAATCCTTCTAGGAGGCATTTTTATGGTTCCTTTACCTAAGGGAACACCCAGATACTTGGAGGGGAAGGATCCTTTGGTGAAGCCCAATATTCTAACTATATTCTTTGAAGAGGATATTTATATGAAAAAAATATGTTAGTTATGCATATAAATTAAATTCATTTTTGTTTAATTTTATTTACAAGTTCAAGACAAATAAATATTAAAGGACAATA